>CM031601.1:100708501-100713501 GCA_018398815.1 Conus ventricosus
TCTTTTTTCTGTTGTTTTTTTGTGTTGTTTTCTTCTGTTTATCTGCTCATTCCCTCTCAGGCATACTTTCCATCTGTCCTGATCAAATGACACATTCCTTGGCAAAAAAAAAGTTAACACTTGAGCACATTTCACTCGCTCAGACATTGTTGTTGAATGATCAGGGAACTGAACTGTTACGCTCGTTGATGACGTCAAGCAAGTCATTTCACCCCTTAAGTGATCGGAAACAGGAGATCGGGATAATTTTCTGCCATTAGCGAGCTTGGATGCGTCCAAACTGGTGGGATCAAACCTTTTTCTTTTACAGGAGTCTCTGAGGTCTTCACGTGTGTGGGGTGTGTGTGTGTGTGTGTGTGTGTGTGTGTGTGTGTGTGTTGTGTGTGTGTGTGTGTGTGTGCATGTTCGTTTGCGCGCGCGCGCTGTGTGTGTGTGTGTGTGTGTGTGTGTGTGTGTGTGTGTGTGTGTGTGTGTGTGTGTGTGTGTGTGTGTGTGTGTGTGTGTTGCGCGCGCGTGTGTGTGTGAATGATGACTGAATTTGTGAAAAGGCTTGTAGGCTTCCTGAATTATGATGGTATCTTAGGGAAAGAGGAAGAATACCTCCTCTCTCTCTCTCTCTCTCTCTCTCTCCTCTCTCTCTCTCTCTCTCTCTCTCTCTCTCTCTGTCTGTCTGTCGTCTGTCTGTCTTCTCTCTCTCTCTCTCTCCCCTCTCTCTCTCTCTCTCTCTCTCTCTCTCTCTCTCTCTCTCTCTCTCTCTCTCTCTCTCTCTCTCTCTCTCTCTCTGTGTGTGTGTGTCGTAAATGCACTCAGTGCTCTGACATCGCTTGAGAAAGTCCAGAACACACAGGGTGATTTTTCTTCTCTCCCCCCCCCCCCCCCCTTTACACTCGCCCAGCATTGTCTCCCCATCCCTCCCTCTCCCCCCCCCCATCTCTCTCTCTCTCTCTCTCTCCTCGGTGTTTTGACTGGGAAGCACGGAACAAGTAGAACAATGTCGTAAACTCTCCACATGGACATCACGCGAACCAACAATCTGCATACTGAAATACAGAAGAAGCAGCGTTGTGTGAGTGGGGGAGAAAATGAAGAGGGGGGGGGGAGAAGAGGACGGGGTGGATCATGAGGCAGAGGAGGGAGACGAGGAGGAGGACGAGGAGGAGAAGAGAGACAATGACAATGACAATGACAACGCTTTACTGACAATAGTTATGCCAAGGGAGTGCATGAACAATTTCCACTTAGTGTTGCCAAACTCTGCCAACAATAGAAATGCGAGTCAAAAAGAAGCGTACACACAGAAAACAGTTGAACACTACTAATAAACAGGTGGTTATTCATGTCGATGAAATGACTGTTGTACAGAAATAACAATTTGAATGCCTTTTACATCATCCTAACCAGGAGTCTCTTGTATCTTAATTTCCATATTAGAAAAGCAGCATGACGGGTCATAGTTTTTCAGTACTTAATAATTTCCTTTGTTCTGAAAAGCACAAGGAGACGCAAGCTGAATTGAAAACTGGATAAATTAAAAGAAATTGAAAAGAAACAGGAACAAATGAAGAAAGTAAGAGTGCGGATGTCTCGCACACTCAACAGCAGATGCAAGAGAAGACAACCAACGTAGCAGCCACATCAGCACAAGCAGGCTCAATATCCATAAAGGCAAGAGCAAGATTCTCAAGACCAACGCTGTCAGCACAATTCGATCATGCTGGACAGTGATATGCTAGAGGAGGTAGAAGCCTTTGCCTACCTGGGCAGTGTCATCGACAAGCAGGGGGGCACAGACGCTGACGTCAGAGCAAGGATCGGAAAGGCCAGGGCAGCGTTCGTACAGGTACGGATCATCTGGAGCTCCAAGGAACTGTCAGTCAACACCAAAGTCAGGCTCTTCAACACCAACATCAAGGCAGTTCTACTGTACGGAGCGGAGACCTGAAGAACTACAGTCGCTACCACCAAGAAAGTGCAGGTGTTAATCAACAACTGACTCCGCTAGATTTTCCGCATCCGATGGCCAGACACCATCAACAACAACGAGCTCTGGAAGAGAACAAACCAGCTGCCCGCAGAATATGAAATCGAGAAACAACGTTGGGGCTGGATTGAACATATGCTGCGGCAGCCGCCAAGCAACATCACCAGACAAGCCCTAAAATTGAACCCTTTGGAAAGTGAAAAAGAGGTCGGCCAAGGAACACCTGGCGCCGGGACCTGGAAGCAGACATCAGGAACATGGGGATGACTTGGAACCAGCTGGAGAAAAGAGCCCAGGACAAAGATGCCTGGAGGTCCTTGGTTGGCGGCCTGTACCCAGGAGGGGTAATAGGCGGTGAATGAATAACATGAAGAGTGTGGATGTTAATACTGTCGTTTGGTGATCATCACCATTCTTTGCATCAACCGTTGTCATCTTCTACTAATGTCTACTTTTCTTCGTCATATTTCTCTTCTTCATATATTATGTTGCCTTCTTCTTTTCTTTTCTTTAAAACTTATAATGTGACAGGATCTGAGTTATGGAAATGATAAAAGCGGAGAAGAGAGAGAGAGAGAGAGAGAGAGAGGGGATGAGAGAGAGAGAGAGAGAGAGAGAGAGAGAGAGGAGAGAGTGAAGAGAGAGAGAGAGAGAGAGAGAGACGGGCAGACAGACAGACAGACAAACCGATCGCCCGACAGGGGGAGAGAGAGAGAGGAGAGAGAGAGAGGAGGAGAGAGAAGAGAGAGAGAGTGAGTGAGAGGAGAGAGAGAGAGAGAGAGACGAACGAACGAACGAAAATGCTTTATTGAACATCGGCCACGGGCCACCATTCAAGTGGAAAAAAGGGGGGGCGGGGGAGGGGTGTGTGTGAAAAGGGACAAGGGGACGAGGGAAACGGGTCGGGACATAAGCCTGCGCATTGCAAATTTGAAAAAATGAAATAAATATAAGATTCGAACCACAAAGAAACAAGAGCATAAATAAGTATATGATAAACCCCTCGGAAACTTCCTATTCGATCAATGTAGATGATTAGTAAACATGAATGCATTTACAATTATATGGGAAAAATCATTATCTTACTATCTTCATGTTTTCATGTATTATCATTTAAGCAGTCAGGCTCTGTCTCCTTCGAATTGACAGAAATATAAATTTTTGAAAGTGGAAGGGTTCTTTGATACTGATGTCCCTGAAGAAGAGTGAACATTGGTAAATGAAGAAGATTAGTTATAAGTGCTGCACGAAAATTGTAAAACAGTGGGCAACTGTATATCAAATGATATTCTCTTCTATTTATATTAACACAATAAGGACAATTTTTGTCATAAGAATTATCACTGAACCTATGAAGATTATTGTTCAGAGGTAGAACATTAAGTCTAGCATGAGACAGAGCAACCCTAAAACAATATACATCAATGTTACAAAGGTACATTTCGCGTTCAAAAATAGATTTGAACGATTTGTAACACGCGTACTTTTCCCTGTCTCTTATAGATCCTACCCATTCTTGAGCAAACATATCAACTAGTCTTTGCCTAAAATTGCCAAGAATCCGCGAACATCACCCACACCCTGTTGTAGCCATACAAAGTTAAACCAGTCTCGCATAGCAATTCTCCTATTTTTGTCACCCAGCATTTCTTTACGTTTTGATCTAGAGTTAACTGCATTTCGTATGCTTGACGAGGAAGCCTTTGTTGGTCCATTCTAAGCAGCTTAAACCAATATCTCATAGCACATATTAGGAGTTGATATATAACGGATATCTTCCCAGTTCCCCATATACCATTTTGTTTGGCGTCTTACTTGGGACACCCAAGAAACGTTTGCATGCAATCAAATGAATCTTTTCTGGGCATTCCAAACGGTTAAGGCCCCAAACTTCAGATGAATATAATAAGTTTGGTTTAATTTTGGCATCAAAAATTTAAAAGTAGATCTGATAACTAATATCTTATTTTTCTGAAAAGCCCTTACTAGATTAAACATAGCTTTTTTCCCCTTGGCAACCAAATGTTCAGTGCCGATCCTCGGGCTGATTTTAGTGGAAAAAATGAAACCCAGATAAACCGTATTTGTTTACTACTTCTAATTTAGTATTGCCAAATAACCATTGTTCACTTTTACCCAGAAAACCCCTTTTCTAAAGACCATGACCTTAGTTTTGTCCGTAACTTTCATTTCATATTGGTGCAACATGTCTGAAGCACGTTTAGCTGGTTTTGCAGATCAACTGGGGTAAAATGCTAATAGAACAATGTCATCTGCAAACAGCAGATATAAACAGTTCCATCATGCCAGGTACCAATTGAATGCCATGTCTACCTTTTTCAGATAAGTGATTCGCTAATGGTTAATAAACATTTGAAATAGCGTTGTACTCAACACACACCCTTGTCTGACTCCCATTGGGCAGTCAAAGAAGTCTGAATATTCAAAGTTGGATTTTACACAAGATACTAATGAGCTATACATTGCTTTTAAAGAACAGAAGAATTTGCCCTTAATGCCTTGGTTTCTAATACACTGCAATAATTATCGTGTCTTACGGAATCAAAAGCTTTTCTGAAGTCTACAAAAGCAACATGAAGCTTTTTACCACGCTGAGACAAGCATTTTTTAACCATAGAATAAAGACAGTAGATTTGGTCTATTGTAGAATAGTTTTTCCTAAAACCAGCTTGACTTTCAGAGATCAGGTTGTTATCTTCAAGCCATGCGTATAGACGACTATTTAGAATAGTGCTATAGCATTTTGAAATTGAGCTTAATAAGGATACACCTCTATAGTTTTCTACATTCTCTGTATCTCCCTTTTTGTGGATTGGGATAATGATAGCCTTTGCCCAAACTTTAGAATGAATGCCTTTTGCAAATATATTGTTGAAAAGCCTTTTCAAAATGGGAATAGTAATTGCACTTCCAGCCTTCAGCATTTCAGAAATGACTCCATCTGATCACATGCCTTACCTGACTTTAATTTGTTCACAGCAATTGAAATTTCACCTTC
>CM031601.1:100721001-100722182 GCA_018398815.1 Conus ventricosus
GAGAGAGAGAGAGAGAGAGAGAGAGAGAGAGAGAGAGAGAGAGAGAGAAAGAAAGAAGAGAGAGAGAGAGAGAGAGAGAGAGAGGGAGAGAGAGAGAGAGAGAGAGAGAGAGAGAGAGAGAGAGAGAGAGAGAGAGAGAGAGAGAGAGAGAGAGAGAGAGAGAATGACAATGACAATGAATACAGTTTAATGTCATCAGCAAAACCTGCTATTTGACATCGGGAGCACTGCTTGAACAAATTAAGAAAAATCAAAATTAAAGAGAATCAGAAAGCAAATAGAAATTCGTAAACACCATAAATAGCAAGCGACCAGCAGGCCTAGTCAATAATTGAGAGGACAACAGGATTTAACAAGAAAGAACATTAATTCGACTTAAGTATTGAAAAGAGAGAGAGAGAGAGAGAGAGAGAGAGAGAGAGAGAGAGAGAAGAGAGAGAGAGAGAGAGAGAGACACTTGACACTTTGACACTTTGATATTTTATTGTCATTACCAAACAGGTCTTTTGACAAGGGGGGAGAGGTAACAGAACAATAACATTTCCCTCTTCCTTTCCTGCAAACAAATAGTACACATTCATTCCTAAGGTGCACCAAATCAAAGGTTAAAAACAAATAAATTCATAACATTTACTTATGTCCTCACGCACAGGAGTAATGAAATTAGAAAAAAAAAAAGAAAAAAAAAGACTAACTCGACCATCCACTCGTTTCAAATGATGACAATGTATCTTACTGATCTCTTCCACTTGCGATGAATGATAATATTCATTCAGATATCTCTTATAATGCATTATTTTAAATTTCACTATCCTCCATCTGTCTAATTTTCAATGCTTCTGCGATGAATTTCGCAACTGATTTAATTACAACTTCATCATCTGATGATAACACGACTGCAACATTTTGTCTTTTCGCTATATCTAACTGGAAAAGTGAACAATTTGTCCGCACTTCATTATAAGCAGTACAGTGGAACAGAAAGTGTTCTTCGTCATCAATAATGTGTCTACATGCAGGACAAGGAGAGTCTGTGGATGTTTCACATTCAAACCATCTTTTGTTCGCATTAAAACCTAAAGTTCTCAACCTAAATCTTGCGTAATTTATTCTGTGCCATCTATCTGTTATGACATTGAGAAACTTTTCAGAATGAAACACATTCTTAAATGAGAAAAACG
>CM031601.1:100745603-100750603 GCA_018398815.1 Conus ventricosus
ACAACTGCTAGCGGGGTGAACAAGGCAGGCAGTTCAATCGGGGATTTCAGCACCCCGACTGTGTTTTTTTTGTGGTCGTCCTGGCCACATCAGGAAAGATTGCCCTAGAGCCGCTGGTAGTCATGGGGCTAGTCCTTTCCAGCGTCCTCGTGCCTCGGCTAACGTGGGTCCATCCCAGCTTCTGGTGGTACAGAGTGCCTGTGTTTCTTTCTGTTGTTGGTTCATCCTTGGTCGACACCATCAGGGATTCGGGAGCATCAACACTCTTTGTGGATAAGGATTTAGTTTCCCTAAGGCCCGGCGGGGCGCCAGTTACGATGTGTGCGGGTTGGAGGCTGGTTTTACCTCCACCCGTCCTTCAGTACTCGTTTCTATCTCCACCCCCTACTTCTGTGGCGAAGTATGGGCCATCGCGGTGGAGCAGACCTCTGTATTCCCTTATCATAGGGAATACTATCACTTTCGCAGACGGACGCAGTCAGTCGTGTCTACGGATCTGCCCGTACAGGCGTGTGTGGGAGTCACCACACGCGCCAAAGCTAAGAAGCAGGAACAGGAATTGCGCCCTGTTCTACAACCGATCTCTGACGAGGTTCTTGCAAAGGCCGATCCTGCTTCCATCGCCGTCTTCAGGCCAAGGACTTGGATGTCCAACGCCTGCGACGACTGGTGAATCGGTCCCGCTCAGTCTGCCCGACATGCTAAGATGAGCTTTAAGCTCCACAAGGGGATCCTCTTTAGGGTTTTCACTCGGGCAGATCGTGTGGCCAAGCAGCTAGTCGTCCCCAAAGGCTTGAGAGAATCTGTTCTCCGGCAGGCCCATGATTCACCTATGGCAGGCCATATGGGCTCAAAGCGGACTCTCGGAGCGGGTGAGACGAGACTTCTTCTGGCGGGGATGAATTCTCAGGTTAGGCAGTACTGCCGCAGTTGCGATGTCTGCCAACGGACAACGCCTAAGGGTCGCTTGAAGCGTGTTCCCCTAGGTCAGTGCCACGGGTTGGGGAGCCATTCAGCAAGGTTGGGGTCGACCTGGTGGGATCCATCAATCCACCATCCGATCGCGGTCACCGCTACATTTTGGTAGCGGTAGACTCTGTGACTCGATACGCAGAGCTGCCCCGCTTAGGACTATCGATACCCCTACTATTGCTGAAGCTCCGGCAGATTTTGGACACGCACTGGCGTGCCCAAGATGAAGGTACGGCCGGAAGTTTGTACTGGAGAGCGATCATCATCCTCTCCAGTGCTTGGACCGGATCCGGCCAGTCAGTCGTCGACTCATGGGTTGGGCAGTGGAACTGCAGAGTCATGCGTTCACTTTCCGTCATATCAAGGGTTCCTGTTAATACGGATGCTGACTATCTTAGCCGAGCTCCGTAGTCAGCACATTGGAAAATCAGTCAGAGGGACACTTCCCCTCAACCAGGGTTATATCCCTTTTGTCTTTGTATCAGGTGTAGTGACAGTTTTCACTTCAGTGATGTTAACGGTAGTGAATCACCAATGGTTCGGATTGTTACTTTCATGGTTGGAAGGTTCGCTTAGTTGTTTGATAAATGTAGTATTATGTATTTCTCGGTGTGATTTATCGTAGAATGTTTGTATTGGATTTATCGTACTCTGTCGATCACAGAGGGTTGGGTTCGGTCCCATTGTTGTGAATTTGCACATGCGTCAAGGTTCAAAGGAGCACTGTATCTCAGAGAAAACAGATGCTTTTAGAAGGGGGGTTTGTCACGAGTTTGTCACGAGGCCTACACGTTTGACCCAACTGGGGTGGCGGAATTATTCATTTGTTTATTGTCGTCGTTGTTGTCGTATATCTGTCCTTAATGTGGCTTGTGGTGTGGTTGCACCTTTGGTGTGGGTTTAGTTCAGGTTAGGTTTACTTTCTCTCTCTCTCTCTTTAATTCCACTGCCCGTGCATTCATCCTGCAGGTTCACGGGTGGTGGGTATCTTTTTCTTGTACTGGGCCGTCTATCGGCCTCTCGCCTGTCTTTTTACCTGTCGCACGTGCTTCATTTCTTTAGTTTGAAGTATGCTCACTCCTGTGACGTAGCGTGGCATGTTGGCACGCCATCGCTGAGGGAGGTTAGCTCTTCACTCGAGCGGAAGATGTCTCTGGGAGCGCCTGCTCCGGTCTTGGTTCTTCACCGTATCGTCGAAGGTACAGTCGGTATCTTCAATTCCTACAGTCGGCCTGTAGGAGAGGGACATCACCTCTTCTTTTTCCGCACCTGTGCCTCTGTCCTCTCGACTGGACAGAGGGCAGAGAGAGTCGTTGACCCGCCTCTTCGGGGTCACCCACGGGTAGCTGGTAAGCATCAGTTTCGTGGTTTGTTTGTTTTGGTTTGTTGTTGTTAGCCGGCTTATTCTTCTCTTTTGCGCAATTTTCTTTGGTTTGCAAAATTGTAAAAGAAATATTGTTTGAGACCTTTTCTCTGGTTAATTTAATCTTTAAACTGGCCATTCTAAATTATATCCAAAATTCTTTCTCCTGTTTATGCATCTGGTGATGCGGTAGTCGGTGGGGATGGGAGAGAACCTGGTGATTCAGGGTTGGTACTTGCTTGGTCTCGCTCGTCCGCCCTGTCACATTCGCCGGACTCTTATCCTTCGGCCACCGTCTGTTTGTGTGTGCAAGAAGAACGAGTTTTATTTTGCGAGCGTGCGTACACATGATTTGTCGTTCGGATGCGTGGTTGGAGATTTGTGTTATTTTAAAATGTGGCTATAAAATGTGACAATTATGCCATTGAATTATTATTTGCAAATGTGGTGGTAGTTATAAAGCGATGGTCGCTGTGTTGGTTTATTTCCTAAGAAAGGAAATGTTAAGCATGAGTGAGAGAGGATGAAGATAATTCATATTTGTTTTATAGCCTGTTGATTTAATGCAGTCTTTTACCTGCTTCGTGTGAGAAGACTTTAACAAACATTCCTGATTTGATTGGTTTACTGTGTTATGCTCAGGTCTGTGTTGAGCTGGTGTGTTGGTGTATTTAGTAGACCTCCCCTCGCCCATCATGCGAGATGGCTGTTAGGATTTGACAGCATGGGTCAGATTGTACTGACGGCGGGGGTTCCAGTGCCTTCTTCCTCCCCTCCCTTTCTTCTCTCCTTCCAGCTACGTTTTCCCCCTCCCGGGGGGCTTCACCCGGAGTCTGGACTGGTTGGTGCCACGCTCTGGTTGGGGCCACGCTGGTTGGGACCGCGGACTGGTTGGTGCCACGTGCTGGTTGAGGCACGCTCTGGTTGGGACCGCGGACTGGTTGGTGCCACGCGCTGGTTGAGGCCACGCTCTGGTCGGGACCGCGGACTGGTAGAAAAAGCCCGCCGGCTTGACTGGCCCGGCCCTGATCCCCGTCCAGGACCTCCAGTAACAACGCCACGTTCCCCCCCCCCCCCCCCCCCCCCCCCCCCCCCCCCCCCCCCCCCCCCCCGGGACGCGCTCTTCACTGCCTGCTTGTGTGTGTCGAGGGTGTCGGCTGAACGACTCTCTTCAAGAACCGACCCGGTTCGGAGCACTAGTGCGACAGGGTGCTCCCAGTAGACTAGAGAGAGGCAGGGGTGTGGATGGCACTCCATGGTGTGGGAAGGGATGGATGCTGGAAATGTTTATTTATGATTATGTATATGCCATATGTGTTGATAATGTTGTGATTGTGATTGTGTACGTCGTATGGTGAAATGTTTATTTTAATTGTGCGTGTTGTGAGTGTTGGAATGCTTGATTGTGATTGTGCATGTTGTGTGTGTTGGAATGCTTATTTATGCTGTATGTTGGTGTGAATAAATGGGGTCGTAAATGGGGTTGTATCGTTATCTTTATTGTGTGGTCTCTTGCGGGGCGTGTGAGGTCAATCACTCCCTTCACTCCCACCTAGACCGATCCTGTCAGGGCAGACCTCCAGGGGTCGGTCGTGACAGATGTCATAGAAAACTAGCTGCGTTGTCCCAAAGAAGATGCAGATTGACATTAAACGATGTAAGGAAGTTTCATAAAAGTTACCAGATAACACGCATGAGAGAAATCCAGGTTTTACTTTCACGCATTTGAACTGCACTTGTAAACTGTTCTTCAGACCTTAATTTGAAACTGCACTTGTAAACCTGTTCTTCAGACCTTAATTTGAAACTGCACTTGTAAACCTGTTCTTCAGCCCTTAATTTGAAACTGCACTTGTAAACCTGTATCTTCAGACCTTGATTTGCCGCAATGAGAACACGTGAGACAGTGCACTGAAAGCACATTTTGTGTGGTTATAGGTGATGACCAAATATGGTAAAGGTGCAATGACGGAAAATACAACCGATTTGAAAGAAACCTGACGCTTGAATATGTGCACGAAAAGGCAGGAACGTCAGAAAACGGGGCTGCTGACGCTTTGAGAAAAGCTCGGGAGGGAAGGGGGGGGTGGGGGGGGGGGGGGGGGGGGGGGGGCTAACAAAATCATCTCCCCATGGACTGCCGCAAGGTGACGAAGACGTTCAAAGAAGACGTTTGTGGATAACAATGGAAGTGGTTATTTATTCAAAAAGATCTGGTTTATGGACCTTAGATATGTCAACATTGAGCTGAAGACGGATAATATAAAAAGGAGCTGACGATAGATGAGAATGTCCTTGAGAGGACAGAGAGTGACGATAGACTGAGAATGTCCCTTCAGAGGACAGAGAGCTGACGATAGATGAGCATGTCCCGTCAGAGGACAGAGAGCTGGGCGATAGACTGAGAATGTCCCTTTAGAGGACAGAGAGCTGACGATAGACTGAGAATTCCTTCAGAGGGACGGAGCTGACGATAGCTGAGAATGTCCCTTCAGAGGACAGAGAGCTGACGTAAACTGAGAATGTCCCTTCAGAGGACAGAGAGCTGACGATAGACTGAGAATGTCCCTTCAGAGGACAAAAGAGCTGACGATAGATGAGCATGTCCCCTCAGAGGACAGAGAGCTGCGATAGACTGAGCTGTCCTTCAGAGGACAGAGAGTGA
>CM031601.1:100765603-100768103 GCA_018398815.1 Conus ventricosus
CTATCACCCTTCATGTGTCTCCTTCTGTCCTTCTCCAGCGCCACTGTTCGTCTGTCTCCTGCTGATAACAACAAAGGTCAGGACATCTTGTCTGTTTAACACGCTTCTTCACCTACCTCCTGCAGGTTATAATTCAAAGAAAATTAGGACCTGTTTCTTTTGTGGCACATAGTTTCATCTACCCTTTCTCCCTGCTGGTAACGGCTTTAAGAGAGTCAGAGCCTCCGCCCTTTATAACGCAGCTCTTTACCTACCTCCTACACGTCAAGTCAGAACCTTTTCCCTTCACAAAATATCTCTCTATCTACCTCCTGTAGCTAACAGCTTAAAGTAAGTTAGTAACTGCTCTTTTTACATAGCACATGCTTTCGTCTACATTCTGCCGCCTGCTGGTAACAATATTAGGAGTGTCAGCGTCTCCACCCTTTATATTGCTCTCTTCACCTACCTCCTACAGGTCAATTCAGATCCTTTTCCCTTCACAAGATATCTCTCTATCTGCCACCTGCAGATCACAGCTTAGAGTAAGTTAGAACCTGGCTTTTTATAGCTTCCTCTACATTCTGCCGCCTGCTGGTAAGAGCATTAAGAGAGTCAGAGCCTCTGGCCTTTCTAATGCAGCTCGTTATCTATTTCCTACTGGCTAAAGCAACACTTCCGTTTACAACAGCTCATCATCTACCTCCTGCGGGTAACACGTGAAAGAAAGCTGTAACATGTTTCTTTTATAGCACATCGCTTTCTACTTCCGCAGGTAACACTTGAAAGAAAACTGTAACCGTTTCTTTTATAGCTCATCGCTTTCTACTTTCCGCAGCTAACACTTGAAAGAAAACTGTAACCGTGTCTTTAAAGCACGTCGCTTTCTACTTGCGGTAGGTAACACTTGAAAGAAAGCTGCAACTGTTTCTTTATAGCACATCCGCTTTCTACTTCCGGTAGGTAACACTTGAAAGAAACCTGTAACCTGTTTCTTTTATAGCACATTCCTTCGCCTGTCTTCTGCAGGGAACAGGTTGAAGAAAGTCAGCTCCCCTGCCCGTTATAAAGCAGCTCTTGATCTACCTCCTACAGGTAGACCCGTAACCTCTTCTCTCTGCAACACACCTCTTCTTCTACCTTCTGCAAAATACGAGTCTTGCAGAAGGTTAGGACCTCATGCAGCTTGAACAGATATTTTCATTTACCTCTTGCAGTGAACAGCCTACACAAAGTTAGAACCTTTCCCTTCTCAACGCATCTCTTCGTCTACTTCCCGTAGCGAACATCTTATTTACAGAAAGCTAGAACCTCCCCCTTATTAAAACACATCTTCATCCATCTCCTGCAGTAGCAGCCTGAGCAAAATCAGAGCCCCTTCCTTGTATAACACATTTCTGCATCTACCTCCTACAGACAAAGTTAAAGCTTTTAGGAAGTCAGAATCTCTGTGTTTCTGCATCTACCTCCTACAGACAAAGGTAAAGCTTTTAGGAAGTCAGAATCTCTGTGTTTGATCACACCTTTCTTATCTACCCCTAGCTGCTAACAGCTTGACGGAAGTCGAAGCCTCTTCCTCTCCACAGCGGCACTGAGTGCTTCATCGTCAGAATGCTCGCCCCTGTGCTGAGACGACAGAACCGGGTGATTAGTGCATTGTCTGCGAGATATACAAAGCAAAGCGAAAAAAAAAAATCCTGCGCACCGTGCAGCAACTTGATGTTGATCAAAACATGCAGCTGCACATGACAGGATCGCCCCCTTGTCACTGTGGTACGTCTTCCCCCCGGTGAAAAGAATCCATCTTTCACACGCTATGCTGTACTTTGCTATGCTATGCTATGCCATGCCATGCCATGCCATGCCATGCCATGCTATGCTATGCTATGCTATGCTATGCTATGCTATGCTATGCCACGCCAGTCCACGCCACGCCACACGACGACTTACTCTACTCTACTCTGCTCTGCTCTGCTCTGCTCTGCTCTGCTCTGCTTTGCTCTGCTCTGCTCTGCTCTGCTCTGCTCTGCTCTGCTTTGCTCTGCTCTGCTCTGCTCTGCTTTGCTCTGCTTTGCTCTGCTCTGCTCTGCTCTGCTCTGCTTTGCTCTGCTTTGCTCTGCTCTGCTTTGCTCTATTCTGCTCTGCTCTGCTCTGCTCTGCTTTGCTCTGCTCTGCTTTGCTCTATTCTGCTCTGCTCTGCTCTGCTCTGCTCTGCTTTGCTCTGCTCTGCTTTGCTCTATTCTGCTCTGCTCTGCTCTGCTCTGCTCTGCTTTGCTCTGCTCTGCTTTGCTCTATTCTGCTCTGCTCTGCTCTGCTCTGTTCTGCTTTGCTCTGCTCTGCTCTGCTCTGCTCTGCTCTGCTCTGTTCTGCTCTGCTTTGCTCTGCTCTGCTCTGCTCTGTTCTGCTCTGCTCTGTTCTGCTCTGCTCTGTTCTGCTCTGCTGTGCTCTGTTCTGCTCTGCTCTGCTCTGCTCTGCTCTGCTCTGCTCTGCTCTGCTCTACTCTACTCTGCACTGCTCTGCT
>CM031601.1:100780603-100813103 GCA_018398815.1 Conus ventricosus
AGTGCCACTGGAAGTAAGCCATTCCATCACTGTCTTTCTTTCGCCCTTTCCTTCCTTTCTTTTTCTTTAGCACACACATCACAGACAAGGATCGTCCGGAATGTCTGTCCCATACCCAGTTGGCCAGTCTCCAGGCGTGGCTAGCGGTCATTGTTTGATTTGCCAACAGAGCAGGTCAGGTCACGAAAGAACCAGGTCTGTGTACGCCAGGTCATTCCACATCAATGCGCTCTTGCGTTACGTTGATCACGTGCACATGTCACCAATCGTTTACGCTCCAAGGATATTCTAGTCTGGTTCACTGATCAAGATGGGGCAGTCTAGTCTGGTAGCTACGTCTGCTTGCGAAAGGTCACTGTCCTCCAGGATTATCATGTGTGGCGTTTTATTTAAAACAGTTCTTAGTATGACAACAACAAGGGCAGGAAATATATGTTATTCAATGTATTTTGAGAGAGAGAGAGAGAGAGAGAGAGAGAGAGAAAAGAGAGAGAGAGAGAGTAACGATGTAAGCATACTATATATCTTTTACACAGACCTAAAAGAAATACATAAAAGATAAACGCATACAAGACAATTATACAGGCGAGAAGCCCCCCTGCACAGATCTTTTTTTTGTAACCATTGCAACAAATGGCAAAAAAGAGAGAAAAAACAGTGCCTGAGTAAAGTATTCATTAAACTTCGAAAAAAGAGGGGAAGGGGCAGTGATTTATACGTAATGAAACACACCACACAACACACACACACCACACAAAGAAGAGGGAAAAGGAGAGAGAGAAGAGAGAAGAGAGAGAGAGAGAAGAGAGCCCCCCAATTCCTACACACACCTCTCCTCTCTCCCTCTCTCTCTCTCTCTCCTTTTCCCCTCCTCTCCTCCTCTCACCACGCGCGCGCGCGCGCGCACGCCCCCAAACACCGCACACACACACACACCACACACACGCCGCGGCGCCGCGCGCGCGCACACACACACCACCACACACACACACACACCCCCCCCCCACACAAAACACACAGAGCACACAGATTCCGAGTCTCAATTTTTTTTTCCTCAAGCCTGATAGTGACAGAGCCTACGTTCCAAATACCCGGCGGCTGCTTCCTTACCATCAAGTCACTTCTATCACTGCCGCAGAACGGTGACCCAAATTTTAGGAAGCGGGTTCCCAATACCTGATTTTATCAGTGCCCACCGCATTGTTCCGGTCGCGACCTCCCCCCTACAACCGAACACCAATTAAACCCAGTTTCAGGCCCTCTTTTCAGCTGTCTTGTCACTACCTTTTTAGTTTTGGTCGTTCCCTGCGTATCACTTTCGGGGTCCAGTCAACATATATCCCCCGGTAATTCATGAAGTTCAAACTTAGATCATTTTGTGAACATTTCAAACCACCTAATCTAATCTATGCATTCCCCCGCAAAATTCATGAAGTGCAAACTTAGATCATTTTTAACTTTCAGAACCATGCTATCTAATTTTTTTTTTTGGTCCCAACCTCTGCACCCCCTCAGAGGCAGTGCACCCACCCGCTATTCTGCACCCCGTCCACACTACACCCCCGGTCGCCCCGCCGCACCCCCGGCACCGGCAATCCACGGGAGCATCAATTCAATCTTTAAAACAACCCCCCCGGGGGAGACACTGCACTGCTCCCAGTCACTTGGGTGGTGTTCAGTGGTGCCTGTTTGTCAACATACCGGACACCACCTACTAAGCCCCCTACGACGACAATATTTGTTTAGTCGGGGAGCCGCGCGAGGACTCCCCCCCGGAGGGCCACCAACCCGTCCAACGACGCCCCCTGGACTCGCCGATACCGTGCCCCCAGGAAACCCAAAACCAACCACAACGTAGAGGACACGAAATTGGGTCACCATGAAGGGGAAAGAAGGGCCAAGAATTGAGATTTTTTTTTTTAATGCGATCAATGGAATGAGGGATTAAGATATCGGGGTTTTCCTTTTTGGGTTTGAGACTACATGACGGGCTGTACCTACGCTTTCTTTCAATAATATACCGGGTAAACCGGGGCCCGAGGATACGGGCACCTGCAGTGGGTTGGGGCAGGAAAATTTAGCAACACTCAGAAACGCATCCCTTAGGGATGAAAAACGACTGTTGGGCCCCTCTTCCCAAAGGTGCAGCAAACTCAACCTGGGTAGGAGCCGGGCGGGGCGAAAAACCCCATGACTTCTGAGGGGTTCAACCCACACCTCCCAGCCGGGGGTCCGCCACCTAAACCCACTTCCCCCCACGGGGCGGGTTTCTTTTTAAAAATTTTTCCGACGTTGGCCAGAGAGTCATGACGTCTAAAAGCTTTCCCCACTGAATCTTTTGATCTATTCGCAAACCGCATTTGAGAAACGCTCTTTTGTAGCGACTTTTAAATTTCCTGAACGTGAATTGTGATTTGCGTTTCCGTTTATTGTTAAACTAAGGGGGGGGTTGTACTGTTTTAATCCCCCCTCCCCCCCCCCCCCTCCCTATTTCCCCCGCCTGGTGCGACGCATTTCCTTTTTCACGTCATACAACGGGACAAGAGTTGAAAGCATTCAACACTACTCTCTTTGCCCCCCCCCCCCCCCCCCCAAAAGTTAAACATTAGACCTACTCTCATTGCCCCCCCCCCCCCACCAGAGTTGAAAGCATTCAGACACTACCTCATTGCCTCCCCCCCCCCCTCCTCCCCCAAGTTGAAACATTTAGACATACTCTCTATGCCCCCCCCCCCCCCCCCCCACCCAAAATTGAAAGCATCAGACACTACTTCTATTTCTCTCCCCACCCCCCTCCTCCATCACGTTTTAAAGCTTTAACCACTCTCTATTGCCCCCCCCCCCCCCCCCCCCACCGAGTTGAAAGCATTCAGACACTACTCCATTGCCCCCCCCCCCCCTCCACCAAGTTGAAAGCATTCAGACACTTTTCCTATTGCTCCCCCCCCCCCCCCACCAGAGTTGAAGCATTTAAAACTACTCTCACTCTCCCCCCCCCCCCTCCACCGAATTTAAAAACATTTTAACACTACTCTTATTGCTCTCCCCCCCACCACCAGAGTTGAAAGCTTCAGACACTACTCCTATTTTTTTTTCCCCCCCCCTCCCCACCAGAGTTAAAGCATTCAGACACTACTCTCTATTTTTCCCCCCCCTCCCCACCAAGTTGAAAGCATTCAACACTACTCTCATTGTCCCCTCCCTCCCCCCCCTCCCCCCGAGTTTAAAAGCATTCAAACACTCGTATTTTTCCCCGCCCCCCTCCCCCCCCTCCACCAGGTTGAAACATTCGACACTACTCTTTTTCCCCCTCCCTCCCCCCCCCTCCACGGTTTTAAAGCTTCAACATAATTTATTTTCCCCCCCCCCCTCCACCCGATTGAAAGTTCGACACTTTAAAACTTCTATTGCCCCCCCCCTCCCCCTCCTCCACCCCAGTTTTAAAGCATCAGACACCTCTCTATTGTCCCTCCCCCCCCCTCCTCCCCCAGAGTTAAAAACTTCAGACACACTCTCTTTTTTACCCTCCCTCCCCTCCTCCACAGAGTTGAAAGCATTTAGACACTACTTCCCTTTTACCCCCCTCCCCCTCCTCCACCCCAAATTGAAAGCATTAGACACTACTCTTATTGTCCCCCCCTCCCCCTCCTCCCCAGAGTTGAAAGCATTTAACACTACTCTCTATTTTTCCCCCTCCCCCCCCTCCTCCCCCTACAGTTGAAAGCATTCAGACACTACCTCTTTGTCCCTCTCCCCCCCCCTCCCCCCACCGAGTTGAAAGCATTAGACACTACCCCTAATTTTCTCTCCCCTCCCTCCCCCCTCCACCATAGTTGAAAAACATCAGACACTACTCTCTTGCGCCCCCCCCTCCACCCGAGTTGAAAGCTTCAGACACTACCCTTTTTTTTTTTTTTGTTCCCCCCCCCTCCCTCCCCACCCCAAATTGAAAGCATTTAGACACACCTCTATTTCCCCCTCCCCCCCCCTTTTTCCCCCACATTGAAGCATTTAACACTACTCTCTATTGTCCCCCTCCCCCCCCCTCTCCACCACATTGAAAGCATTCAACATACCCTATTTACGCCCCCCCCCCCCCCCTTCTCCCCCGAGTTGAAAGCATTCAGACACTACTCCTATTGACCCCCCCCCCCCCTCCCCTAAGTTTTAAAGCATTCAACACACTCTCTATTGCTCTCCCCCCCCTCCCTCCCCACCAAGTTGAAAGCTTTTAAAACTACCTCTATTGCTCCCCTCCCTCCCTCCTCCCCCAAGTTGAAAGCATTTTAGACACTACTCTCTATTGTCCCCCCCCCCCCCTCTCCCCACCAAGTTGAAAGCATTCAACACAATTTTTGACCCCCCCCCCCCCCCTTGAGTGAAAGCATTCAAAATACTCTTTTGCTCTCCCCTCCCCCATCCTCCACCAGAGTTGAAAGATTTAACACCTTCTCTATTTCCCCCCCCCCCCCCTCCCCCCCAGAGTTGAAAGCATTCAACACTAACCCCTATTGCTCTCCCTCCCTCCCCACCGGTTGAAAGATTCAGACACTACTCTCTATTGTCCCCCCCCCTCCCCCCCTCCACCAAGTTGAAAACATTCAGACCACTCCTATTGCTCCCCTCCTCCTCCACCAGAGTTAAAGCATTCCACCTACTCTCTATTGCTCTCCCCCTCCCCCTCCCCCACCCAGTGAAAACTTCAAACATCTTATTTTCCCCCCCCCTCCCCCCCCCTCCCCAAGTTGAAAGCATTCAAAACTATCTTTTATTGTCCCCCCCCCTCCCCCCCCTCCACCAGAGTTGAAAGCATTCAGAACTACTCTCTATTGTCCCCCTCCCTCCCCCTCCTCCACCCGAGTTGAAAGCACAGACATTTCTTCTATTGTCCCCCCCCCCCCCTCCTCCCCAAGTTAAAGCATCAGACACTTTCACCCTCATTGTCCCCCTCCCTCCCCCTCCCCCCACCACATTGAAAGCATTCAGACACAAACTCTTTGTCCCCCCCCCCCCCTCCACCAAGTTGAAAGCATTCAACCTGTATATCTCTATGTCCCCCCCCCCCACCAATTGAAAGCATTCAACACACTCTCTATTGCTCCCCCCCCCTCCCCCTCCACCAGGTTGAAAGAAACAGCACTCTCTCTATTGCATCCCCTCCCCCCTCCTCCACCAGAGTTGAAAGCTTTTTAGCACACTCTCTTTTTCCCCCCCCCCTCCCCCCCCCTCCACCAGAGTGAAAGCTTAACACTACCTCTATTTGTCCCCCCCCCCCCTCCTCCACCAAGTTTAAAACTTTAACACTCCCTATTGTCCCCCCCCCCCCCCTTCTCCCCCACATTGAAAGCATTCAGACACTACTCCTATTGTCCCCCCCCCCCCCCCCCTCCCCCACAGGGAAAGCATTCAGACACTACTCCTATTGCTCTCCCCCCCCCTCCCTCCTCCACCAAGTTAAAGCATTAGACCTACTCCCCCATTGACCCCCGCCCCCCCCCCCCCCCCCTTTCCACCAAGTGAAAGCATTCGACACTACTCTCTATTGCCCCCCCCTCCCCCTCCCCAAAAATTGAAAAACATTTAACACTACATTTATTGCCCCCTCCCTCCTCCACCAAATTTTAAACATTCAGACACACCTCTATTGCTCCCCCCCCTTCCCAGATTGAAAACATTAACACTTCTCTATTGCTCTTCCCCCCCCCCCTCCTCAACCCGAGTTGAAAGCATCGACACTCTCTCTATTGCTCCCCCCCCTCCTCACCAGATTGAAACAAACAGACACTCCCCATTCTCCCCCCCCTTCACCAATGAAAGCATTAGACACACCCCATTTCTCTCCCCCCCTCCCCCCTCCCCAGAGTTTTAAAGCATTCAACCTACTCTTTATTGCTCTCCCCCCCCCTCCACCAATTGAAGCATCGACCAAATCTCTATTGTCTCCCCCCCCCCTCCACCAGATTTAAAACATTCAGCCACTCTTATTGACCCCCCCCCCCTCCTTTACCAGAGTTGAAAGCATTTTAGACACTATCCTTGCTCTCCCCCCCCCCCCTTTCCCCCACCAGAGTTAAAGCATTCAAACTATCTCTATTGACCCCCCCCCCCTCCTCCACCCGTTGAAAGCATTCAACACTACCTCTATTGCCCCCCCCCCCCCTCCCCCCAAAAATTGGAAAGCATTCGACACACCTCATTGACCCCCCCCCTCCTCCACCAGAGTTTAAAGATTTAGACCTACCTCTATTTACCCCCCCCCCTCCACCAGAGTTGAAAGCATTCAACACTACTCTCTATTGACCCCCCCCCCCTCCCCACCAGATTGAAAGCATTCAGCAACCCTCTATTTTTCCCCCTCCCTCCCCCTCCTCCACCAAAGGTTTTAAAGATTCAGACCTACTATTATTGCTTCCCTCCCCCTCCACCAATTGAAACATTCAGACACTACCCTATGGGCCCCCCCCCCCTTCCCCCAAATTTTAAAGCATTCAGACAAACTCTCTATTTTTTCCCCCTCCCCCCCTCAACCGTTAAAGATTAGACACTACTCTCTATTTCCTCTCCCCCCTTCCCTTTACCAAGTTAAAGCATTCAGACACTACTCTCTACTCCCCCCCCCTTCACCCGGTTTTAAACATTCAACAAACCTTTTATTCTTCCCCCCCCCCCCTCCACCAGAGTTGAAAGCATTCAGACACTACTCCTATTTCTCTCCCCCCCCTCCCCCCACCAAGTTGAAAACTTCAAACAACCTCTATTTTTCTCCCCCCCCCCCCCTCCACCAAGTTTAAAACATTAACACTAATTCTATTGACCCCCCCCCCCCCTTTACCCCAAATGAAAATTCAGCACTACTTTCCCCTTTTCCTTTCCCCCCCCCCCCCCCTCCTCCACAGATTGAAAAACTTTTAGACACTACTCTCTATTTTACCCCCCCTCCTCCACCAAGTTGAAGCATTCAGACACTACTCCCATCGCTCTCCCCCCCCCCCTCCCCACCAGAGTTTTAAAGCTTCAACACTACTCCTATTGTCCCCCCCCCCCCCCCCCCTCCCCCAAAGGGGTTAAAAACTTCAGACACCCTTATTGCCCCCCCCCCTCTCCCCCCCCACCAAGTTTTAAAGCATTCAGACCTACTCTCTATTTCTCCCCCCCCCCCCTCCCCCAATTGAAAACATTCAGACACTACCCCCTATTTCTCTCCCCCCCCCCCCCCCCCTTCCCCCAGTTGAAAGCATTCAGACCCCTACTCCTATTGCTCTCCCCCCCCCCCTCCTCCACCAGATTAAAACATTCAACACTACTCCTATTGTCCCCCCCCCCCCCCCCCCCCCCTCCCCCAAGTTGAAACATCAGACCACCCTATTTTTCCCCCCTCCCCCCCTTCGCCCCGATACCCCCTCCACTTTGGGCCCCATCCACACCCTGACCCCTCCTTCACCCCCCTCACCCTTCCCCGTACGTCATCATGGTCGCCACTGAGGAGTTTCAGATATGAAAACCCCCCATGTCACTAAATATTAAACACACATTTCCCCAAGATATGAAACCCCCATTGTCACTAAGATATGAAACCCACATGTCACTAAGATATTAAACACACATGTCACTAAGATATTAAACCCACAAGAGAACAGTATTTTACCAATCCTGGCTCACTTTCGCGATCAACCAGTTTTTGGGCGAAAGTGGCCTAAAAGCCGCTTTTCCTTGTTCTTTGACAAGTAAGACTTTAATAACCAAAAATAACGATTATCTACAAACAAACATACTGTGTAGGGTTATCCGTTTTCAATACTAATTTACAAAACTTTTCAGATTTTGAATAAGTAAGACTTTAATAACCAAAAATAACGATTATCTACAAACAAACATACTAAACAAACATAAAGTAAAAAATCCTGCTTAAATCTAGAAATTATGTATGGCTTGACCGAGACACTGTGCATTGTGCACGCAGGCCTACAGGGTTCGTGGATTGTGGCAGGGCGTATCAGGTTACAGTGGTTCGTGCGGCTCCTGTGGGTGCTTGTAATTAGCCACGGGCGGGCTTGCCAGTTCTAGTCATGTTTACTGCGCATAAGCCTCTTATCAAATCAAGTGCCGAGCTTAAATCACGTGACACTTTGTGTTGTGCCCACCATACACAGCCGCCGCCATTTTACATTCGACCGGTGGGCTGTTAAAGACGTTTCAGAGAGAACTTGTGTGTGTTAAAAACATGGCGAGTCAGGGAAGTGATGTTTCAATGCCTTCTGTCAGTGCTGGAAGTGACACTAATATTACTCAAGAAATGGCTGAAGTGTTGTTATCTTCGCAAGGAAAACTTTCTGATCAACAGACCGATCTTGTGGAAAAATACATTGTTTATCATGAGGCCATGGCAAAGTTTTTGACAAAGAAATTGAGTGGCGAGCCTTGTTCTTCTCCCTCAAAGCCAAAAGGAAGCATTTTGTTTTTGTTTCCTCAAAAAAAAAACGGAACTCTCAGTGAAGATCTTGACAAATATTTGAAAACACAGCTTTGTGAGCTGCCTTCCGATCCATTTGATGAAACCAAAACCTTTGAAACTGTTCAAGAAATGACCCCCATCTTACACCGGGCTTGTTATCTCCGTGAAAGATAGTGAAAAGAAATCTTTTTCTCAGGCTCTTTTTTTAGGGCATTGGCTTCAGAAAGCAAAGACAATTTTGAAACAGTCAAACAACAAAAACTGGGAGTCCTATCTGAAAGAAGATTTTGCTGGTTGAGCCAACTCGTGTAAGAAGACTAAGCCTAATTGAAGTGTCATTTTGTTTCTATTCTTATTCAAAATTTCACAAACTTGCGATTTTTTTCAACGAGTTTATACAGCAAACGAAAACTCATTCTGAAATACATACAATCCAACCCCAACTTTAAAGCATTCTGGCATGATACACATGACGTGTTAGAACCTGCATGGCAGGAGTAATTGAGCCACTTCACAGCGGTAGTTTTACTAGCGCCCAACAAAACTAGGCCAATCGGCAGACTTTGCCGATTGACCTACAAAGCCCACCTCTACCCCCCGCCTACTGGAGCGTCGGGTTTGTTTAGAGGCAGGGTTGTGTGCGTTTTAGCAACAGTGCGCGCGACTGTAAGACCACTGCAGTCCTACCACTGACGTAAGATCTATTTTTAGATACCGCTCATGCAGGAGCGGTTGGGTTTGTTTAGAGTTGGCTGCTTTAGCAACAGTGCACGCGACTGTAAGACCACTGCAGGCCTAACCACTGACGTAGAATCTATTTTTAGATACCGCTCATGCAGGAGCGGTCGGGTTTGTTTAGAGTTGACTGCCTTGAATTTCCACCAAGCACTTCATGACTTTGTATATATTGCTGTGATTACTGCTTCACTGCTTCGCTTCAACGTTACCTGCTTCAACTTTTTTAGGCTGCACCTGCGGGCGGCCACAGAATGTATCTTTATTCAAATGTTATTGTTTTTTAAATCAAGCTTTTGATAAATGCACTTGGTGGCTCTTTGAATAATATTCAGTGACAGGACGAGACCGGCAGCCGTCTGAATTTACGGCGCTTAAGCGCCAACCATAAAACCCTTTCCCATTTCCCTATGCAAGCACTTCCCTATTTTTTTAAAATGTTTGTGCGTGTGTGCTGTTATTGTTAGTTGTTTTGTTGTTTACTGATTAATACACTATATTATATTTGGACATTCGTTTCTTATAAAGAATCAAAAGGTGCGCGCACACACCGCTCGCAGGTCCACCCACCCCCACCCCCCACCCCACGCACGCACACTCAAGTCATCCACAAGTTCTTAACTGAAGTACACCAAGTCAATTCTAAGTTGTATTCTCAAGTTATTCTCAGTTGTCCTCAAGTTAGCCTTAAGTCATCCTTATAAGTCATCCCCAAGTTCAGCCACAAGTTCACTTTCTAAGTTCATAACTGAAGTTGTCCTCAAAGTTATCTCAAGTTCTTACTCTAAGTTAATCTAAGATCATAACTAAGTCTCCTATAAGTACAACAAAGTTCTTATTCAAGTTATCTTCGTCAAAAAAAACAATACATTCTATTGTTTTGTTTAAATAGTAGATGTTTAATTAGTACACACACGCCTCAAAAAAACGCGTCATCGCTGAAGTAATATATTGCTCAGCGTTCTCTGCGCAAAGTCGGTCAGCAAAGATCTTAATGAATTCTTACACCCTAAGCAACCGCATTGATTACAAATTCTGGTCTATGGAAATTTCTTTTTGGACTCCAAGTCTTTTTTTATTGACTTTTTCATTGTATAATACGCATGATCTATTTTTATTAAAAAAAATTTAAAATTAAGTTCCTTAAAGTATTATTGCATTATAAAGGATCAAAATGATCTTTCGTTGGGGCGGTTTGGCGTGCAGTTGTTCTTTTTCTGTATTTAGTGGTTCAGATTTTTTTGATGCTTTTGTTTCTGTGGCCATTGTGTATATTATTTTATAACGTATAACTGCCCCAACAGCAGCAATGGCGCCAAAAATGGCTAACAGTTTTAAGTTCACATTATTCCAGAAGACTTTGGCGCTGTAGTCTTGTATTCACATGGAGTTTTAATTAGAGGCTGGGATTGATCAACTTGTTCTGGCGCTGGCGGTGTTATCGTTTTCATGGTATGGTTATATTCTGTACTCATTATTTTTTTTTGTTGTTTCCACTCTGCTAATTTTTTTCACTGCTTTAACACGCCGCAGGATAGCTTTTCACGGCCCCCACCTGGTTCAGTGTTTTTCTGATTATGCTGCATTTTTCTGGCTGGTTACTCTTTCCATCCTGATTCAATGGTTTCTGTTTCTGGTTATGATGATTTTCCAGCTCGTTCATTTTGAGGGAAACCAAATCTCTATCTTGATTTCTAAAAGTTATTAACCCATGATTATTAAATTGGGCGATGGCGATAAAACATATGTCCTCCAAATATGTAGTATAGTTCACATTCCTAGAGACTCTAATGTCTTTGTTTAAAACTGGATCTTGCGATTAAATCATACGTAAGATCTTGTTCAGAAGAATCAATGGGAGCAAATCTATGACTAGTTATTGTACAAACTAAGGAACGTTTGCCCCACATTTTCACCATTCTAGACCCCAGCTGCGTTCATACCTGTTATGATTACTTTGAAATGGTCTTGTCGGCGGAACATTTGTTGAATCTGTTCAATGCTGGAATTCAGTTCCGAGGAACTGTTTTTGTTTTTCAACCATGCTGCCAAGAATACAGGCCGCTCTCCTATTTTGGGCATAATAGCTTGGTCATCAACTTGGTCTTCATTAAGTTTCAGGAAGGTTTAGGCCCTGCCTTGTGCTGTAGTAGATCCATAATGTTCTGTTTTTTATTAATTATACTTATTTTATTTTTAAAAAAATGAGCACCGAAAAAAACTGTTACAACCTTGTATACATTCTGCTGTTATTGGAGGTAAGTGTGGAAGACTCGATGCTGGTAAAAAAAGCCTGTTAAGAATATAAAACAGTCAGATCTTGGCAACTAGACTTTGAGGGATTCAGACAAAAGTGATTGCTATCATTGCAAGCTTCGTTTGCCACGAATGATTTTCTAGTAAAGCAAGGAATAATTCCAGACTATATAAATATGTAAGAAAAAATAAGTCATTTATAAAAACAAATGGCTGCACTCGCAAATAATGGATAGGCGGCTAGCTGTGGTTGAATGCGCTTGCTTTTAGCTGGAAGTAATTTCGCATTAAGTAACTGGGGGGGACGGCGAGAGAAAAAGCATACAAAGTATGGAGCAACTAGCAGCTGCACAAGACGCCTTTATGAAAAAGCAGAGACTTGAGCAGTTAGATTTTAATTAATGACACACTGATAAAAACAGGGGCATGCAGCTTACCACATTTAAAAATGTTGATTCAAGCAATAAAAACAATATTATCTTGTAACAGGCAAACCAATTCCAGGCATTGCCCGAGGGGGACCAAATTTCGTGACTTTTATCAACCATCAGAAAAACCAAAAGATGCAAGAAATCTCGTTTAATTGTCTTTGGTATGACCGTTGTTGTATTTTTGTTGCACATACTATTGGACTGAGTAAAAAATGACAAATCTATTATTCGCCAAAAGGATATGGAAGGGAATAACGCAATATAAAAAAGCTAAGCCAAGCAGCTGGAGTCAGTGAACAAACAGCAAAAGAATGGTTATCAAAACAAGCGATTTGGCAAATTATTTACCGGCGCTAGACGATACAGAGACCACACTTTGTCATTCAACTCCAAACGGACACCCACAAATGGATCTTCTATATTTACCCTCTGATACGGATTAGTCGAAAAGATTTATGTACGCACTCACAGTCATTGGACATAGCTTCAAGCGTACAAAGATGCAGATCCATTAACACAAAAGAGTGTGCTTCTGCTGTGCTGTTGCTATACAACTAAGATATCAACGAGGTCCTTTAACTTTATCCTCGCATGATTCAAGGTCGATGATGGAAAGAATATAAAGGGCAAGTGAATCAATTATTGTTCAACAACATAGAGTTACCATTAATTGAGGCATTCCAGGAGTTCACAGATCACAGGATTTAGTTGAAAAACTTTAACAAATCGTTAGCTGAAAGACTTTTCCTTCCCGTATCAAGAGAGATGATTGACAATTATCGCAACACAGATGGGTCAGGAAGACTGCCCTCAGTTTTGCGCGCAATGAATAATGAAGAATTTTAAAGGGTTAAAAACCAGTTCAAGCAATCAAAAATAAACAATTAGATGTTGCTGAAGTAGAGTTTTCATCCGGCAAACTATTACGGTTGGTTTAAAGTTAGGTTCCTTTATTTACCTGGAGAAGCCTAAGGGGCACTCGCATCAGGGGCAACAGGATCCAGTTTGGTGTGTTGAATCATATGTAATAAAAATTGTAAAGATGAATCCGCCCGTGTATTATTTACGAGGAATGCACACAACAAAACCAACTGCTCAGCAAAGATCTTTTGTAAAAGAAGAACTGGCAGATAATCCAACCAGACACAGTTCCGCTTTAATTATTTTTACGGTTATATAATGTCCATATGCATATGAAAAAATCTGGAATTAACAAACACACGTTTGTTGTTTGTTACATATCAATGACTTCTTTGTTACAACTGTTTGTGTTGATCTCATGTAGGATTAGATCGCTGTTTTACGTTGCTCATGGATGAAAAGGTCTTATGCCAAACTATAATGTTCTTTGTAGGTTGTCATCCGTGATATGTTTGAACTGCACAGCACTGCGAAGATATTCCCTTTGCTTTCTTATGATTTTCTCCTGGCTCGAAATACTGTACATTTTTGACCTTACCCACATACTCCTCTTGATCACCTTTCCAGATAATTCATCTTCATCTTTACCTAAAACCTTCTGTTAGTAATTGAATGCAAAGGCGAGATCTTTAGGGTAATTCGGAGGTGTCTAACATCCCGCATGGACCTTTTGCCACTTTAATTCCATGGTCTTTATAGATGTCTTCAGTAGGGATATCTATAACAAAACTGGGTTCTGTATCTGTGTAAGTATCTGCGACTAAGGATACGAGGGCTTTGAAAGTAGTTCATAAAGAAACTCTAACATTCAAAAAGCTTTGTTAATTCTAAAACAGTAAACCCAATAAATACAGGTTTTTTTTAATTTGACTTTCTTTTTTTTCATCATTATCCCAAAAAAGTGATCTTTAAAAATCTTCTAAAGCCCTGATAATTGGGTTTTTGAAGTCAGCTTAATTGCTTCGTTCTCTTTGGTGACTAATCTGACATCTTTACGCTTGTGCGGATTCTCCATAGTCTTTCCAAAAACAGCTGTTGTTCATCAGCTTGAAAAAGTTTTTTTCTGAAGCATCTGTGGATTTAGTTCTGAGATCAGTGTTCTTCATGATGTATGGTTTCATGAACCGTTCTTGGTCAAAAGCAATTATGCGATGAACTGCTGAAAAACTTCAACCATGTCTTAAATAAAATTTTTAGAAGTCTGTAATGACAGACATATTTTTTTTGCCTCGAAGATTAGGCACAAGTTTAGGCGGCTTCTTGGGATCCATCTTTAGACTTTCTGCTGCTAATGGATAGTCATTATGCAGGTCATGGAGTTCATGAGGATATTCTAAATCAACTTCTAGAATGAAACCACGCTGTTGATCAGGCGTTAAACTGCCCAACCACTTAATGCTTTTGAATTTTATTCGGATCGCCGCTGTGTACATTTTAAAGTTGCGTAACGGAAGTGATTGCGCCATTGCCCAACCATACAGATTGTTTGCATTAAATACATAAGATATTTAGACCTTTTCTGGGATTATAATCGTCCAAGTATTTGTTGTTTGCTTTACAGTATGATGCGACGCCATACTAATTCCTCCACGCAATCCGTTTTCAATCATCTGAATCATTGGTAAATCAGACAATAAATCAATCTGTACTCCAGTAAACTTTAAGAAAGCATCCCAGCTCACCCCGGGGCCCCAGAAAGTAATGCGCGGGATCCAAGTTTATAATGTTTCATGCAGGTCTTTCTATAGTTTTCAAAAATATCCGCCAACAAACTTTACATCGGCCATCAAGTAGGGTCATGATAGTCTCCCATCGTTTACACTCTAACTTCTGCCACGCATCTTGAGCATGCTGGAAAATCGAGTCACTGATGTCCTTTCCTCTAAGACTAGAAAAGAACGCGCCTTTAGGCGGAAGTGTATCTTCATCAAACCTTTCCCAACTGTTAAATGTATTCATAGGGAAAACGCCCTTTCTAAACAAGAGTTGGGTCAAAATATTCTTCGTTATTGGGCAGGACTTTAAGGACATAGCCAGGGACTCTAATGAACCCATCATGTGCTGCATAGAGTCATAAAAAGACATGTTATTCAGATTAAAAGGCACATGTACTTTTCTGATGACTGGCAATGCATGACACCTGAAGGCATCGCCCACTGCTTTCATTATAAGATGAGAGTCGTAACCTCGCAAGTTGTGAAAGAAGATGGGCAGCTTCCATGTCTTAGGATCAAACTTTAGTTGAAGATTGCATTTACTGTGCGCTGCTCCTCTGAACTTTCCGCTAATGTGATCATGGTCTCTTACTGTCGGATTCTCTGCGTTGATGAGAGACCAAAAACCGCAAATCCAAAAATGTGGTGGCTAATCATACTGTTGTTGGTTTCAGGTGTCATTATGATTTCAGATAAGTTTAGATTATTAGAACAGTCATTGCGCACTTGCTGCATGCGTTCTAAGAAGTATTCTGCGGCATCTGGGCCTCTATACAATTCTGGTGCTGAATGGGCGCATCCGACCTGAAAACCCAATGAAGGCAAATGAACAAATTGATGATTACTCATTAAGACTGTTTTTCGAAGTTTTGGGGGTTGGCCCTTCATAAGGAACAATGAGCGATTCGAAGTCTGCGTAAAAACTTTATGGACTAGTTTGCACCCGTTTTCCAGTTCTTTAAAACTAATTTTTAGATCCAGGTGGGGGCGTAATTATTCTGTATTACAGTCAACTGGGCCGATACAATGTTTTATGTTCGCTCGCGGCTTGCACAGATGGAATTCTTGTTAAACATTTTCTGCAGAATTCTTGTTTGTCCCCATCTTTTGAAGTATGCTGCATTATTTTTACTCATTGTTCGTATTAATGTGTAATGCGGTAGCCCCGCTGGTGAAAACATCGTAGTAAGTCAACATGATTTTTGTCGGGGTTCGCCAATTTTTGGGGCTGTTCTTAGACACTTTAATGGGCTGTAGATTTGTTTCCTCATCCCATGTGTAAATATTAACAGTTATTGGTTTTTTTTTGTTCTTCAAACTGATCAATTTGATCTACACTAACAGGAAAGGAATTCCATTGAAGTTAAGATCATTGATGAAAGGACGATAGTTAGACACTCTCTTGCGTTTTTGCGGATATAATGCAGCCTTGCGAGAAAACACCACATAAAACATTGTTGTCTGATTTCTTTATGTTTAAAAATGCTCTTTTCGCTACAACTCTCGAGGCAGTGAATGAAAGGGACTTGCCAACAATCGGTGCATACTTAGCCTGTTTTAATCTAATCTCTAAAACTTCGCCCTCGCCCAACCAGAGCCTCTCATTTTGGCTTCTTACGGCAGCGTCAAACTGTGCAAGCAGTTCGTCTCCCCAAACCGGGTGTTAAGTCGTTATGAGAAAGAATAGTCTGTTGTTTAAGTTGAGACCCAGACTTCTAGATTTTCTTTCATTTATTGTTACATAGTCGATTAAAACAGCTAACATTACTTTAACTGGGGGGTCTATTGTTATTTTCCTGGAACTTGAGAAATTGCTGAACAACGCTTGCCTGTACGTTGTTGGATCAATGACTTCTAAATCAATATCATTCATTTACTCTTGATAAACGCTCTCTCTAAAGCTTTCCCTTTCCAAACAATTCGTCTGGTCCTTCATATACTTAGCCATGTTGAGTTTCTTTTCAAACCCTCAAAATATTTATTTAAATTAAAAAAAATTACTTAATCAAAAATTAATATAAACGGTCTTTTTGTGCTTGGACTCATAAACAAAAGTATAAACACCCTTCGTGTTTGTTACGGAGTGTTTAGAACAGAGTTTAATTTTTCGTTTACTTTTTTTAAGCATTCCCTTTTTTATTTTTGCCGGCGTCTGGCTGTTGAGAAAAAGTTGTCCTCGCCTTTCTTTGAAGATCAAACTTTTGTCTTTTGTAGTCATCAAAATCGGCCTGTAAACGATTAAATTCTTAAATCCGTGATGTTTGAGTCAGCTAGTGCTTTATTTTTTGTCAGTTTGAACGAACTAAGTTTACCCGTTATTAGTTGAACCATAGCTGGTGCTTTTGGAGTTTAGTTTTTAATTTTTTGCCAGCCGCACTTACAGCTAATGAAACAGACCCGAGAGCTAAAGAAAAACCCTCCTAGAGGTAATGGCTGCGGGTCCCGCCTATGCCCGTTGCTAAGAGACCAACACTTTTTCCCTGCTGATAGAGCACTTATAGTCGATGCTCCAGTATTAACATATGTAAACAGCATTAAAGGGGGAAAGAATACCTTCGTTTGGTTTTGCTGTATTTTGAAAGGTTTTGCTCTAGTACTTGCTGCATTTGCGTAATGTTTGTAATCTGAAGGTTTTTTTTGCCAGGGTTTTCTACTATCTCTTCTCTTGGCGGCGCTGTAGGCACATTTGGATAAACCTGAACAGACATGCTTTTATAAATAAAAATAATTTAGTATTGTATATCTTCTAATCTGTTTTCTTTAATAGTCAGCTGCGCATCATATATTAAAAACAAATGTACATTAAGCGGTTTATCGGCTTCTTCTTCCTTTATCAATTTGAATGTTTATTACGTCTCTCACAGTTCTCCCGCTTCCATGCAACTGATTATCCTCTGTTGCCCTTAGGTCAATCCATAACCGTATTTTGTTGTTAAATAATCATCAAGCCTAACATTGTGAAGATGTAAATCTTTAGACACAAGGTCAACTGTTGGATTTCTACACCTCCCGCCTCCAACCAGTTTTCTTATTTCATCAAAATGCTGATAAGGTTTAAGCCCGCTAGCGTAAATTTGGTTAGGACTACCTCAATCGAACATTGTACTTTCGTTATTTTAGGATTAAAAAACTTTTCACTTCCTCTTTTGAAACGGTTCTTCATCTTCGCAGAGCAATAAAATACCTTTAAGCGTCTTGCTGCGAGCAAAAACAAAAATTTCCTATAGTGTCTGCCTGCTTCTGGGATATGTTGTATGATGAATCACTCTTTCGTAATATATTGCTATTTTGTCTGATATTGTTGCTCAATCAGCCTTGCTAAGTAAGGGTTGCTAACAACGTCAAAATTTAAACGAGATGTCAGAAATGCTGTACTTTGCTTCGGTGTCTGATGATCTAATAACACGTTTGTATCATTAAAAGTTGTTCATATGACAATCTGTCTTTTAATTTGCACCTTGAAAGTATGGAGCATGCGCTTTTACAACTCAAAATCTAAGGGAATGGAAAAGCGATTTCCATACGAAAAATTTACGGCTACATATTTTTTGCCGTCTTTGTATCTCCAGCGCTATTCTAGTTTTAGTGCTTCTTCCTTTTCGTTTCCTTGAACGCAAGATCAACCTTTCTTTCCCCGGGTTTTGCCATAGATCAGATAGGTTAAAAATATGTTGCATTTGTTAAAGAAAATATTTCTTGCCCTAAATTTTTTTAAATAAAAATTTTTCTTAACGATTGCCGTCCCAAATTCTGGACAACTGTCCTTTTTGGGTTGTTTTGAAGCGAGTTCTATTTTGAAAGTAAGTCGCGCAGAGCTGGCACAAATCAATTCATCCGCTCCAAGTTTGGAAATTTTAACAGTAAGAATTTGATCCCCATCAATAGTAGATGGATTATTTGGAACAGTAATATTCCGTTTATTTCCCTTCACGCCAAGGGGCTTTTTCAGGCTTCTATGCGGGTTAAGAATCGGCCCTATTCTTGTGACATTTTTTAGAAGCAAAATAAAAAGTTAATTATTTTAAAAAATGGCGGAATGAAGCTGAAGAAGATTATGATGTTTTGATCGTGGAGACGACATGAGTGAAATGATCCCTTTAACACGGCATCGCTCAATGCTCTCAATGCGGCGTGAATTAACAGAAAGAAAGGTCGGAGCATTTTACAAAAGTTTAGGCCAAGAACCCCCGAATTTATAGACCCAAATGATTTTGAATTAGAAGATGGGCATTGTCTGTAAAAAACGACCCAAAGGGCAACTTGTTCGGCTTACAAACTAAACCAGACCCCTCAAAGTTTTTAGCCAAGAGTACAATTATCAAAGATCAGTGGAAAGATCAAAATCGCTTGGCCCTTTTTAGGCCAAAATTAAGGGCGGAGGCAGTTTCTAAACTTCAAAACACATGCAGGGAAATCCAACAGCTAACCAAATGCAAAACATGGAATTAAAGAATTAAATCAATCGGCAGATGAATAAAATGCAATAGAAGCAGAAAACCCGTTTTTTCAGAAGAAACAGCATTAAGACTATACACGACTCACCCCTACCCATGCGAGAAATAGCAGCCTTGATCATGCTTTAGAAGCATCAGAGGGGAATTAACAAACAATTTAGCAAAAATGGTGGAAATAGATGAGCATATAAAAAGAGAAAAAGAAAACTCGTTTAGGCTGATGACGCCAACTTAGGGCATGATATTAAAGAAAGAATAGCCCAAAGACTAAAAGATCTTGAACAAGAGAGATCGCAAGACTAGAAGTGTTGTCTAACTAACCGAGAACAATTACGAACTCAAGTGAGCAGAATAAGAGAAACTATCCAAAAAATTTTATATGAAGACACAACGCTAGCAGACGAATACGAACACTGTTTAGAGAGCGGGAGTCACATTAGCAAGCGTTATAACGCCTTAGGATTTGCAATAAGTACACTGGTGTTGGCTATTACAGGCGGCGGTGGTCAAATTCAGTGCCTCCACCACCTCGCCTCCATCGCCGCCTGTAAATCATGGGTTAAAAAAACAGCTTGATATCTTGCGGAATTTATTAAAAAAATTAGCTGGGAAAGCTATAGACTCTTTAAACCGGGTATTTAGGGGGTATTGTTAGCTGGCTTTTGTCTACTGCAAGCAAAGTAGTTGGCTTTATGGCCGAGCACTTTTGGACATTAGTTCTTGTAATAGTTGGGTTACTATTTAGTAAGATTTAAAGACCAAGTAATCCTATGCCAGTTAATCCAAGAACAAGCGCCCGTCTTTTATATTCATGGTCATCGCGAACAGAGTCCGCGGCTTTGTGAGTCTTCAATGAGTTTGGGGTTTGGACTTCGGGAATTAGATGATTAATCTTGGCGTTCTTTTATTGTTTGTAAAATTACTGGCTCAGAATTTATGTCGTTTTTCCAACCTTCTGTTCATTGCCTGCTATAAGATTTCATTATTATAGTTATTATTGTACCTATCTGGAGTTGAGGTCAGAAGGCAGCATGTATAAACCAGTGCCAACAGCAAAGTCTACTTTCGATCTTGCGTATTGTAAAACATGTTGGTACCTTTGAATACTTGAAGGTAAATCAACTGTTTGAATTAATGGCGCCTCTAAATTTGCTAAGTATTGTTTTTGTGCGTCAAAGCCCGTAGAAAGATCAGTTATGCTCGATCTCGCCTGTGCTTGCGAACCTAGCAAACACCAAACGTAAGTACGAATAGAGTCGTTTATTCGTTCTATTCCTGCTTTTTGTTAGGCCCTTAGAAGTGTCTAAGATAAAAAGTTGTCCATGCTGTTTTATGCTCTTGCTGTAGGGACCGGGCTGAACAGTTGGGGCCCAAAAAAGAAAGTTTTGAAAGGAGGATGCCAGTCATAGTTATATTTCTGTGCGTGCCCCGAAATAAAGGTCGCCTGGCCATGATTAAGATCCAACTTTTGGTTTTAAAGTCTGTCTTAACATTAATATTGAATTCGTTACAGAATCTTTCAAAAGCCTTCAGTCTATCTTGCTGAATGGATTAAACGGGTTTTTCATTTGGGGAATGGCGCTTGCAATTCAGCCAAAATACGTCTAAAGGTGTAATAGAAATGAAATCTGTACACTGACCTCACCAAAAGGGTCATGGTGATTTAAATTGATCAGCATACGCCACTCCAAACCCCGTTGATTTCGCAAAACACAGCAAAGTTTAACTTGGGTTTTGATAAAACTGCATCGGATGACCAAACCACGCTTTCTTGATGTGGTCGTTTTCAAAAGGGGGGTTAAGATAGCTCTTCAATGGAGTACTCACCTTTTTATGAAAAGAGGCAGTCTGGGTCACCCGCAATGTCAAGAGTATCAGGGTTTCTATATTTTTAAGATTGTAGTGCGGCCAACAGAATTTTTTGCATCAGTATATTTGAATGCACTCATTTTTAATTTGTTTTAAAAATTGTTTGTAACAATAACAACCCAAGACAGTCCTTCGTTTTTAGGAACATGCTTAATAACAATGCGGAACCCGAACGGTCGCGCTCCCTGAAATATTCTACAAAGTCGTATGGTTTAAAATAAGCAAAGCCAAAGGGGAATAATAAGATTAGAAAAGTTAATAATAGAGGCCTATTAGTTAGCCAGTTAACCATACCTGATGGTTATTACGGGTTTTGCTCGCTAAAAGAAGCAATGAGTAACTTCAACATTGCTCTCAAACTTAACAATGCAAATCTAAAAACAAAGTTGGCCTTCAAACCTGAAAAAGAAGAAGTAGGTTACCTTTTTGATAGAGCTAGCTAAAATGTTAGGCTTTACAACTGCCCCTCTGCCCCTTCATAGTTTTTTTGAGTTGCAGCAAACAAAACTACTTATGAGGGAGAAATCCGCTCGATTTTGCATTACATTCATTACTCATATTTATTTGGATGAGCTAAGCACTGATGAAAACTTATATGATGGAAGACCCTCAACTGTTTTAAGAGCTCTTCCGTCAGGGAAAGCTGCATATTGCGATTAATGAAATTATACAATTCCCCAATTTACAGTTTAAAAGAAATTAGTTTGTGGGAGGGTGGATCATTTAATATAAAAAAACAAAGACAAAACGGGGAAGTTGTGAAATGTGATAACTGCACATTGTTTTGGAAAAAAAATATACGTTACTAAAAAATAATGTCGCGTGGGCCAGAAGAAACGGAGTTACATTAGCGCCTGTAAGGTGTATAACCTTAGAATTAAAAGACCTTGGATGTTGCGGACTTTGAACCAAATGGTGAGATAGGCGCTTTGTATGGTTTTGAGTACACTAAAGATGGTGATTATAAACGCAAAGAGGTTGGCGACAAAAAAAAGTTTCCTAAACTAGAAAAAACTGCGCAATCTAGAGGCAAATAATGTTGGCCAGTATGAATATAAATAGTTCGAAAACCTGACCTCAAATGGCACTTAAAAACCCTATTTAGAATGGGACATAAAATTTGAATTCATAAGCCCATTTACATATTTTAGCCCTCAAAAAAGTTTCAGAAAAGCATTCAACTCGGCCCTTTACATGTAAGTCTTATGCCGGAGACAATGTCGGAAAGAAATTGAAATAACGCCGATGGGAAAAAAAAAGTACATCCTCCACAGAAAAGAAACAGTTTTAAAAAAAAGCTTCACAAAATTACAGTTCTTTCCAAGCAGAAAATTAGGAGACACGTTACAATGATATTTGAAATTTCTGTCTTTAAAGATGTGGAGAGGGATGGGGTTGTGGGCGTTAGTGACGTCCTTATAAAAGGAATTAATATTAGCTGGCAAAAAATTAGACGTTAAACGCCTTAACGTTGTTGTCGTCGTTCTTCACAATGGTGAGGATATTAAGTCATAACAACAAGCAACAAAATCAATGTTGACTTAAATAGAAACAATCTTACAGAACTAAAATTGGATTAATCTTACACATTTAGGCCTCATAGGGTTTTATTATACTGAACAAGTTTTGACGGAGAGTATGATAAAAATAATAAATGGATTAGATTAAATTCTGTTATAAAACTATGGAGCAGTTAAACTTTATGATAAAATCCCCTCATTGTTCAATGATTTGTGGGACAGACTGGTTGTGGGAAAACAATATTTATCCTCGACCTGTTACAAAAAAGTTTAATCGTTATAAATTTTGCTAAAATTGTGATTTTCTGCACAACACTTAAATGGAACAAAGCATAAATTTTGATAGAAGGTTTATATGGAGGATGATGCCATATTTTTAGTTGATCCCAGCAAAAATGAGTGAGTGTTTAGAAGCCTTTTTTAGATTGTTTGAGGGAACGCAGACGCTATTATTATAGATGACTGCTCGGCAGAAAGAGACATAGTTAAAAAAAGAACGCTTTGTCGAACTAGCTTTCAGGGAAGACATGCTGGGATAAGTTTTGTGGATTTTATGTCAAAAATATAACTCAGTTTTAAAAGACTTAGAGAGCAGTTGAAGACTGTAGTTTTAATTTTACATGAAAGACAGAGACTCATTTGATGAATGTTTGCGCGAAAATGATGTTATTGAAAATGACCAGGAAAAACACAGGATTAAGCAAAAACTAAAATCTGAAAAGTTTTGTAAATTAGTATTAAAAACGGATAACCCTACACAGTATGTCTGTTTGTAGATAATCGTTATTTTTTTGGTTATTGAAGTCTTACTTGTCAGAGAACAGGGAAAGGCGGCTTTTAGGCCACTTTCGCCCAAAAACTGGTTGATCGCGAAAGTGAGCCAGGATTGGTAAAATACTGTTCTCTCCACATGTCACTAAGATATTAAACACACATGTCACTAAGATATGAAACCCACATGTCACTAAGATATTAAACACACATGTCACTAAGATATTAAACACACATGTCACTAAGATATTAAACACACATGTCACTAAGATATTAAACCCACATGGCACTAAGATATTAAACACACATGTCACTAAGATATGAAACACACATGTCACTAAGATATGAAACACACATGTCACTAAGATATTAAACACACATGTCACTAAGATATTAAACCCACATGTCACTAAGATATTAAACACACATGTCACTAAGATATTAAACCCACATGTAGCTAACTTCTAGGACGTGAGTTTCAGGCGCATGCTTGGTGCCATTTCACAATGGCAAGGGCATGGGCGCCTGGCCAGCCCCTGTCTCATGGCACAGTGCTGTTCCAGACAGTCTGATTTCACCATGTTTGTATTCACACACATGTTTTATTTCGTTTTTTTTCTATTTCAAAATTGATACGACTGTGTTACACGATAGCAGTGAGTGCTCAGTGAGTAAACATGTTACTTGTAGCCTGTGCTGAGTTTCGCACTACCTGTCATATGCATTGATGCTATATCTTCAGTTATGTGTATTATAGCTTGTTCTATTACCTGTATTGTGCACTGGTCATCACATTACTTGCAAGGTGCACTGGTATCATATTACCTGTGGGGTGCACTGGTATCATATTACCTGTAAGGTGCACTGGTATCATATTACCTGTAAGGTGCACTGGTATCATATTACCTGTGACGTGCACTGGTATCATATTACCTGTAATGTGCACTGGTATATTACCTGTAATGTGCACTGGTATAATATTACCTGTAAGGTGCACTGGGAATCATATTACCTGTAAGGTGCACTGGTATCATATTACCTGTGAGGTGCACTGGTATCAAATTACCTGTAAGGTGCACTGGTATCATATTACCTGTAAGGTGCACTGAAAATCATATTACCTGTAAGATGCACTGGTATCATATTACCTGTAAGGTGCACTAGTATCATATTATCTGTAAGGTGCACTGGTAATCATATTACCTGTGGGGTGCACTGGTATATTACCTGTAAGGTGCACTGGTAATCATATTACCTGTAAGGTGCACTGGTATCATATTACCTGTAAAGTGCACTGGTATCATATTACCTGTGGGGTGCACTGGTATCATATTACCTGTAAGGTGCACTGGTATCATATTACCTGTAAGGTGCACTGGTAATCATGTTACCTGTGACGTGCCCTGCAATCATATTACCTGTAAGGTGCACTGGTATCATATTACCTGTAAGGTGCACTGGGAATCATAATACCTGTAAGGTGCACTGGGAATCATATTACCTGTGAGGTGCACTGGTAATCATATTACCTGTAAGGTGGACTGGTAATCATATTACCTGTAAGGTGCACTTGAATAATATTACCTGTAAGGTGCACTGGTATCAAATTACCTGTAAGGTGCACTGGAATCATATTACCTGTAAGGTGCACTGGTATCATATCACCTGTAAGGTGCACTGGTATCATATCACCTGCAAGGTCCACTGGTATCATATCACCTGTAAGGTGCACTGGTATCATATTACCTGTGACGGGCACTGGTACTTATATTACCTGTGAAGTGCACTGATATTATATTACCTGTAAGGTGCACTGGGAATCATATTACCTGTGAGGTGCACTGGTATCATATTACCTGTAAGGTGCACTGGTGTCATATTACCTGTGACGTGCACTGGTACTCATATTACCTGTGAAGTGCACTGATATCATATTACCTGTAAGGTGCACTGGGAATCATATTACCTGTGAGGTGCACTGGTAATAATATTACCTGTAAGGTGCACTGGTATCATATTACCTGTAAGGTGCACTGGTATCATATTACCTGTAAGGTGCACTGGTATCTTATTACCTGTAAGGTGCACTGGTATCATATTACCTGTGAGGTGCACTGGTATCATATTACCTGTGAGGTGCACTGGGAATCATATTACCTGTGGGGTGCACTGGGAATCATATTACCTGTGGGGTGCACTAGTACTCATATTAGCTGTGAGGTGAACTGGTATCATATAAGGTGCACTGTATCATATAAGCTGCACTGGTATCATATTACCTGTGATGTGCACTGGAATCATATTACCTGTAAGGTGCACTGGTACTCATATTACCTGTAAGGTGCACTGGTCTCATATTACCTGTGAGGTGCACTGGTATCATATTAGGTGCACTGGTATCATATTACCTGTGAGGTGCACTGGTAATCATATTACCTGTAAGGTGCACTGGTATCATATTACCTGTGAGGTGCACTGGTACTCATATTACCTGTAAGGTACACTGGTATCTTATGAGGTGCACTGGTATCATATTACCTGTGAGGTGCACTAGTATCATATAAGATGTATTGGTATCATGTTACCTGTGAGGTGCACTGGTATCATATAAGGTGCACTGGTATCATATTACCTGTGAGGTGCACTGGTATCATATAAGGTGCACTGGTAATCATACTACCTGAGGGGTGCACTGGGAAACATATTACCTGTTAGGTGCACTGGTATCATATTACCTGTTAGGTGCACTGGTATCATATTACCTGTTAGGTGCACTGGTATCATATTACCTGTTAGGTGCACTGGTATCATATTACCTGTTAGGTGCACTGGTAATCATATTACCTGTTAGGTGCACTGGTATCATATTACCTGTTAGGTGCACTGGTAATCATATTACCTGTGAGGTGCACTGGTAATAATATTACCTGTAAGGTGCACTGGTATCATATTACCTGTAAGGTGCACTGGTATCATATTACCTGTAAGGTGCACTGGAATCATATTGCCTGTAAGGTGCACTGGTACTCATATTACCTGTGGGGTGCACTGGGAATCATATTACCTGTAAGGTGCACTGGTATCATATTACCTGTAAGGTGCACTGGTACTCATATTACCTGTGAAGTGCACTGATATCATATTACCTGTAAGGTGCAATGGGAATCATATTACCTGTAAGGTGCACTGGTATCAAATTACCTGTGAGGTGCACTGGTACTCATATTACCTGTGAGGTGCACTGGTATCATATTACCTGTAAGGTGCACTGGTACTCATATTACCTGTAAGGTGCACTGGTATCATATTACCTGTAAGGTGCACTGGTATCATATTACCTGTGACGTGCACTGGTACTCATATTACCTGTGAAGTGCACTGATATCATATTACCTGTAAGGTGCACTGGGAATCATATTATCTGTAAGGTGCACTGGTATCATATTACCTGTGAGGTGCACTGGTACTCATATTACCTGTGAGGTGCACTGGTATCATATAAGGTGCACTGTTATCATATTACCTGTGAGGTGCACTGGTATCATATAAGGTGCACTGGCATCATATTACCTGTGAGGTGCATTGGTAATCATATTACCTGTAAGGTGCACTGGTATCATATTACCTGTGAGGTGCACTGGTACTCATATTACCTGTGAGGTGCACTGGTATTATATAAGGTGCACTGTTATCATATTACCTGTGAGGTGCACTGGTATCATATAAGGTGCACTGGCATCATATTACCTGTGAGGTGCACTGGTATCATATAAGTTGCACTGGCATCATATTACCTGTGAGGTGCACTGGTATCATATAAGGTGCACTGGTATTATATTACCTGTGAGGTGCACTGGAATCATATAAGGTGCACTGGTAATCATATTACCTGTGGGGTGTACTGGGAATCATATTACCTGTGAGGTGCACTGGTAATCATATTACCTGTGAGGTGCACTGGTAATCATATTACCTGTAAGGTGCACTGGTATCATATTACCTGAAAGGTGCACTGGTATCATATTACCTGTAAGGTGCACTGGTATCATATTACCTGCAAGGTGCACTGGTATCATATCACCTGTAAGGTCCACTGGTATCATATCACCTGTAAGGTGCACTGGTATCATATTACCTGTGACGTGCACTGGTACTCATATTACCTGTGAAGTGCACTGATATCATATTACCTGTAAGGTGCACTGGGAATCATATCACCTGTGAGGTGCACTGGTAATCATATTACCTGTAAGGTGCACTGGTATCATATCACCTGTAAGGTGCACTGGTAATCATATCACCTGTAAGGTGCAGTGGTAATCATATCACCTGTAAGGTGCACTGGTAATCATATTACATGTAAGGTACACTGGTATCATATTACCTGAAAGGTGCACTGGTATCATATTACCTGTAAGGTGCACTGGAATCATATTACCTGTAAGGTGCACTGGTACTCATATTACCTGTAAGGTGCACTGGTATCATATTACCTGTAAGGTGCACTGGTATCATATTACCTGTAAGGTGCACTGATATCATATTACCTGTAAGGTGCACTGATATCATATTACCTGTAAGGTGCACTGATATCATATTACATGTAAGGTGCACTGGTATCATATTACATGTAAGGTGCACTGGTATCATATTACCTGTAAGGTGCACTGATGTTCATATTGTTTTTAACGTGGGCTCGTGATCATATCCCCTGATTAGCATTGACAGTTGATAGGCTCGTCCATTTAACAAAGTTTCTTATTGTCAGTTCTGACCTTTTTGTTTTTGTTTCCTTGCATAATCATGTGGCAGACAGACAGACAAACGAACAATCAGACACGTGAGAAAACATAGCTTAGGCGGAGGTAAACATACCCATGCAGTTTTTGTTCTAAGAGGTTTATTTATTTAGTTAACCTTAAAGGCAGATTCCTCACGTATTTCCTGCCTTTCCCTCCCGCTGGCATCGGCATCACTATCATCGTCTCTACAACCCACCGTCATCGCTATCACTGCCATGCTACCGATAGGAAAACCGCCTGGCAGAAACCGTACTGATTACAATACAGTATCTCCATCCCTCGGTTTCGCTGCTTTTCTTGCTGAGTTTAGCAGCCACAAGGATAAGGGCATATTGGGCCGCCGCTTTCCCGTGGAATGGTGAGGAGGGGTGGAGGTGGAGTGAGGTGCAGTGGTGGTGATGGTGGTGGTGTTGGTGGTGGTGGTGGTGGTGGTATCGGTGAGGCTTTCAAATGTATCCCCTGTCAGTTCTGACCCGGCACTTTTTGCATCAAATTTCAGCCTGGTGTGCTGTTGTTCTGTTAAATCAGAACAGAATTCTCAGGGTACACAGGTGCCACGGCGCAGTGTTTCCCGTCAAGAACTGCTGAATTTTACATGGGTTCAGATGAGAAAATTACAACCACATAAACGACTCTCGTCCATTTCTATAAATGGTCTTTAAAATGATTGCTAACTTAAAAAAACAACAACAACAACAATAGCATTACAGTTGTTTGGTATCTTTATCATGTGATACATTACGAAAGGAAGAAGCACAGAGTCTCCGCCCCAGATATCGTTATACACAATAGAAAGGGCTCCCCAAAGCAGTCTCATCATCATTGTTGCCTTCATCCGTCACCATGATAATGCAGGCTGAAAAACAAATGACAGCAAGGGCCCCATGGTCAAACGATCGGAGCCTTTGCCTGCGAAGCTGAAGGTGGTGAGTTCGAATCACACGTAGGGTGGGAGTTTTCACCTTGTTAAGTCCCTCTGTCCACCCAGCAGTAAATGGTACCTGATTCAGGCCAGGGAAGGTTAAAGGCGGCAGAAGGAGAGGGTTTAGCTCCGATTCGCATCATGCCGTGCTCTAGACACGCTGACCGCCGCTATGGACAACAGGCTTTGGGAAATATAACTTTTTACCTGCCTTTTTTTTTATTGGTAAGGATTCCAATTGAAATGTTCAGTCTGCAAGTAAAAGTCTCCAGAGTAATATGACTGTTGCAGAGAAACACTTCATTAATCATTACCTATGGGAATGTGTTTACCCGTATTTTCTGGAAAGACCTTGAAAGAGCTCTGAAAGTTAATCGTTCCCACTGTGAAAGATTATCCTTTAATGTGGAGATTATATTATTTGGTACGGATGAGAAAACAAAAAACCGATGATATGTTAGACCTAATAATTTGAATGGGAAAATATTTCATTTATAAATGTAGAATTAACAAAGCAAAGCCTAATCTAAGCATGGTTTTGAAGGAGCTGAGCTATAGATATACAATGGAAAAATATATGTACTTGATGGAGATGAATCAGGCTACCTGCCAAACAAAATGGTTACCACATATTCAGCTGCTAGAGGATTAATGGTTATGTAATGTATGTATGTGTACCTAAGTGTGTGTGTGTAGGGGGGGGGGGGTGCGTGTGTGCATACATGTGCATGCACGCGCTCGCACGCACGCACGCGCGCGCACGCGCACGCACACACACACACACACACACACACACACACACACCCCACACACACACACACACACACACACACACACAACACACACACACACACACACACACACACACACACACACACACACACACACACACACACACACACACACACACACGCACACACACACACACACATACATACATATATGTTTAATGTCGTCCACGACCTTGGAGCCTCCATAAAACAATGGGAAACAGAGTTTGTCTGTATAATGTGCTTTCCTCGAATGCCATGATTTGATGGAGTTGCAATAATTTTTGTCATGCGTTCATAACCTTATATCCTATATCATGTTTGTGTACATCATTAGTGCCATTTATATTGGAATTTATTTTTTTAACAAATTAAATAGGAATTATGACTGTTGTTGATAATGACGTGGAGTCTTCCTACCAGGGAGACGCTTGCCCTTTGGTTCCATGACAAAGCAAACATTGATATTGGTTGGGGAGGGGGGGGGGGGTAGTGGAGGAAGAAGAGGCCTTGGGGAAGAAGTGTAAAGGAAGACGGGGTGGGGAGTGGGGGGTTGTACGGGTGTCCTGCATACATAAAGCTTTAACAGGTACCGAACGTCAACAAAATCAACCAGCATCAAAGCGGGATCTCTCTAACGACTGACCTTCTGGTGACCTGACCATTAATCTTTGTTGACTGATGTGGTTAGGACTGAGGCGGGATGATATGAGAGTGAGGATGGAACAGAGGGTGAGCGGTGGCACTGACAAGCCGGAGAATAAAGGAAACCTGGGTCTGGACAGAAATAACGAGCGGTCTTTAACCTAGATTTGGTTCTGTTCAGATAAGAGGAAAACATGAGGAGAGACCATTTTTGGGTACCTAGTTTGTATGCCAAGTACCTGGCACAGTCGACGTCACTAAACTGTGCACATAAATTTTACTAAATAAAATACGACAAGATCGAAATGGGCGTTCCCACCAGCGGTTTCTGTCTCATAGAAACAGCGGGTCATTCTCACTGAATGTGAGCTCTAACACAGATGACCTCCCTTCCATGTATCCGAAGATCTATTTACTTTTGGTGTTGTTACCTCTACTCCCATTTATAAAGCGACTCCTCCACTCAAATTTAACAGGGATAAGCCCTTTGCTGACCTGTGTTCTGTTTATGCGGGTTCTTGGATGCTACACGTGGGAACATGGTTCATTGTGTTCTGTTTATGCGTGTTCTTGGATGCTACACGTGGGAACATGGTTCACTGTGTTCTGTTTATGTGTGTTCTTGGATGTTACACGTGGGAACATGGTTCACTGTGTTCTGTTTAGGCGTGTTCTTGGATGCTACACGTGAGAACATGGTTCATTGTGTTCTGTTTATGCGTGTTCTTGGATGCTACACGTGGGAACATGGTTCACTGTGTTCTGTTTATGTGTGTTCTTGGATGTTACACATGGGAACATGGTTCACTGTGTTCTGTTTATGTGTGTTCTTGGATGCTACACTTGGGAACATGGTTCATTGTGTGTTTTTTTATATGTGTTCGTGGATGCTACACGTGGGAACATGGTTCATTTTACTATCTTAGAGATCAGCATCCAGATCACCAAAGTCTTGTGGAGCAAGAAAAAAAAGGTTATTCCATGTTCGATGTTGGAACCTGGAAATGGATTTCAAATAAGCTCCAGTATTCTCTCTCTCTCTCTCTCTCTCTCTCTCTTCCTCTCTCTCTCTCTCTTCTCTCTCTCTCCTCTCTCTCTCTCTCTCTCTCTCTCTCTCTCTCTCCTCTCTCTCTCTCTCTCTCTTCTCTCTCTCTCTCTCTCTCTCTCTCTCTCTCCCTCCCTCTCTCTCTCTCTTGTTTTCGTTGTAGTTCTGTTAATAATCATTGATCTGTTGACTGCATAATTACATCAAACTGATCAAGAATATACATCATCAATGCAGATAAACAGACTACGAATAGCGGAATGAACAAACGGAGGAACCAGCCAACCAGCCAACCAACCAACCAACCAGCCAACCAGCCAACCAGCCAACCAACCAACCAACCAGCCAACCAGCCAACCAACCAACCAACCAACCAGCCAACCAACCAACCAACCAGCCAACCAGCCAACCAGCCAACCAACCAGCCAACCAACCAACCAAGCGTAGGAGCGCTCCGGGTCTAAATCATCGACTACTCCACACATTTGACTCCGATGACACGTCACATAACACCGACTACTCCACACATTTGACTCGGATGACACGTCACATAACACCGACTACTCCACACATTTGACTCGGATGACACGTCACATAACACCGACTACTCCACACATTTGACTCGGATGACACGTCACATAACACCGACTACTCCACACATTTGACTCGGATGACACGTCACATAACACCGACTACTCCACACATATTGACCTCAATAGACACGCTCACCATAACACCGACTAATCCACACATTTGACTCCGATGACACGTCACATAACACCGACTACTCCACACATTTGACTCGGATGACACGTCACATAACACCGACTACTCCACACATTTGACTCGGATGACACGTCACATAACACCGACTAATCCACACATTTGACTCGGATGACACGTCACATAACACCGACTACTCCACACATTTGACTCGGATGACACGTCACATAACACCGACTACTCCACACATTTGACTCGGATGACACGTCACATAACACCGACTAATCCACACATTTGACTCGGATGACTCGTCACATAACTTGGGCTCCTGACCCCTATCTTCCAGATGGTCCATTTTTTTAATATTGCGAGACTGATGATGATGTTTTCCAGCGCCTTGGTCAACAATTATAAAGTACAGACGTAATATCACTTCAAGTTTCCTTTTGTTTGAAGATGAAGTGGTCTT
>CM031601.1:100815603-100818103 GCA_018398815.1 Conus ventricosus
CTACAGGCCTGGGGTCAGGACGACCGCACTGGGACAGGCTGGAAGAGAGAGGGGGGTTGTTTAGTGGTCCAACAACCTTAATGATGCTGCACGCTCTGAGTAAGCAGCCAGACCAAGCAGTTTCCCTCCCCCCCCTCCACCTCCCTCCTTCCCCGTCCCCCTGCACATCTCCCCCCCCCTCCACCTCCCTCCTTCCCCGTCCCCCTGCACATCTCCCCCCCCCCTCCACCTCCCTCCTTCCCCGTCCCCCTGCACGTCTCCCCCCCCCTCCCTCCTCCCTGCCACCCCTCCTGCCACTAGCTCACTGCTTTCTCTCCTCCCCCCCCAACCCTAACCTCACCTCCCCCGCCATACCTGAAAACACTATCATGGATTTGAAGTCTGACAAGCCTACGTCACCCCAGGTTTTTGTCTCGCTCTCAGTCTCGCCGACCCCACACTTCAAGTTACGTCCCTTAGACCCACCCTCCTACCTACTTACATACCAACACACACACACACACAAACGCGCGCGCGCGCGTGCTCACGCATACACGAAAGCACACACACACACACACACGTAGGTAGAGACGTTCATCAGCCTTCTTGTGAGGTGAGTAGCCCGTAGAAAGACGAGGTAGGCAGGCGAACGGAGCGAAAGCGGGCCTCCTCTCGCCCTTATATGGCGCACGTGCTGTAAGCGCTGAGTCGACCGGCTCTTGGTTGCTTGCTTGCACTGCACGCGCTCTGCACGCGCGCTCCTTCTTACCTTGCTATTCTCTCGCCCCCCACCTCTATCGCCCCCTCCCTCCCACGTCCTTTTTTTGTGTGTGTCTTGGCCCCTCCTCAGAGTTTGCCCGCCTTAGCAATTTCCTCACTAACCATGCGGCTGACCCCATTAATGCATTCACGGTAGAAAAATTGAAAAAAAAAAATGTCACGGTCGGGTTGGCTAAGTTGATGCTTTCCATACCGTGTCAGATCGTAGGCGCAACCATCCAGTTGGAAATCTAACAGGTAAAGTCGTTAGAAAATCCCAGGTACAAACTTTCACCTGCCCTCCCCCCTTTTCCTTTTGCCTTCTATGACTCGCCGGCCAGATCGAATTACCTCCTCTTCCCGGTACAAAGCCCGGCTGTGCGCATGCGCCGTGGCTCGGCAAGCAGTTCCTGTATAAAAGTTGGGCGAGGGCGTATTTAAGGAATTTCGTGCCCACCTCGTTCTCCAGTCTGTCTCTGTGTGGTTCCCCCAGAGCCAGTGCCGGGCCGACTCCACGTAGCTCCTTTTCGACTGTCTCCCGCTTGTAGGCCTACTTTCTCTTTCCCCTGCCACCACCACAGCCGTCAGCGGCCCGCCGTACTGACCCAAGGACCCCCCCTGCGTCACCTTCACCGCCACCACAACCCTCTTCACTGAGTCAACGGATCTCCCACCGAGTGGACACCAGGCACCATGATGGATTACGATTCCGACGTCAATGTGGTCCGTAAGGTCACCAGAACTTACAACGTCTACCGGGCTCCTCCCCGCGTCCCAGAACAGGCTGGAGGTAGGTACCCTCAAATCCTGCTTCTTGACTCCCCCCCCCCCCCCCCCCTGCTTCCAGCCGGTGGTACCCGTGCTGTTCCGTGCTGCTCTGGTCTGTGACCTTGTGTTGGTCTATGCTGTCAGGGGTTTTGAGTGCTGTTTCTCTGCACCGCTCACTGTGGCCGATACTGTTTTTTTTTTTTTTTGTCTATCTGTCTGACCATACACGTTGTGTGTGTGTGTGCTTTTCCGCTGCGGCTCTGAAATATTCACCGTGCTGGCCTCTTTTTTTCTACTGCATTTGGCGAGTAATAACCAGTGATCCAACTTTCTCTCAGCAAATAATGATCATGTCAGTTCTTCCTCGCCTGGCGAAGCCTTAATGCACAGGTTGCTGTTTCTTTACTTACGTTGCCCTGTTTGGTTGTTGACAGCGCACAGCTGATTTTGTGGATCTTTTCTAATGATCTGGATAACTTGACGCTTTGTTTTGGTTTAACATGAATTAACATGGATAACCCATTTATTGGTTGGAAGATGAACAGGAGTCAAGAATAAGTTCTTGATTGCATTGTTCCGGTTTTCGTGATTTTCTTTTTGATGTAACCATGTAATTAACTCTCAATGTCAAGATGACTGCAAAATGTATCTCTTACTTCACATATTTCTTTCTTTGCCCTTTGATCAAGATGGTTCAGAATAACTTCGGTATATTTCCTCAAAAGGGTTTCTTATAATACCACTGCCACGGCTGTGTATTATCTCCCCCCCCCCCCTCCCCCATTTGTATAAAAGTTTGCTTTGACTGAAATGTTCATCAGAGTATTAGCAAGTATTTCTGAGAGCCGTTACACATCAGTTGTGGATTTCTCAAAAAATAGTGCCATGTACATACAATGTCTTTGTATAGTTGGGTACCCCTAAAGTTCTACATGAAGAAAGCAGCATGCAATGATAACTGAAACTGAAGCTTGTCGGTGTTGGAAACGCACCT
>CM031601.1:100838103-100855603 GCA_018398815.1 Conus ventricosus
TAGCTATAAAGCAACTTGACCTGACCTGACCTTTGGCTTTGGACTGGCGTGCAGCAAAGACAGAACTTCCAGGCCAGCTTCCTGGCCATGCAGAAGGACTACGACCTGGTGAGCGGACGCCTGGACGAGGAGACCGAGCTGAACACCAACCTGCGCGGCCAGCTGTCCCGGGTCAACGCCGACTATGCCGCCCTCAAGGCCCGCTTCGACAAGGAGCTCGCCGCCAAGACAGAGGAGCTGGAAGAGACCAGGTAGGACGAAGAGGGGTGGGGATTGGGGTGGTGGTGGTGGGGGTGGGGGTGGGGGGGGGGGGGGGGGGGTGAGGCGTTGGGAAGAGAGACTGGCGGAGGCTATTAGAAACATTTTTTGGATGAAGGAATGGGTATGAGTGTAGGAGTATGCTAGCTTCAGATAGGAGAACGCTAGCTTCAAAGGCTTTGGGAAGAGACTGGCGGAGGCTATTACGAACGTCTGTTGATGAAGGAATGAGTATGAGTAAAGAAGTATGCTAGGTTCAGAAAGGAGTATGCTAGCTTCAGAAAGGAATGTGCTGGCTTGAGAAAGGAGTATGCTAGCTTCCGAAAGGAGTGTGCTAGCTTCCGAAAGGAGTGTGCTTGCTTCCGAAAGGAGTGTGCTAGCTTCCGAAAGGAGTATGTTAGCTTCAGAAAGGAGTATATTGGCTTCAGAAAGGAGCATGCTAGCTTCAAAAGGGAGTATGCTAGCTTCAGAAAGGAATATGCTAGCTTCAGAAAATAATATGCTAGCTTTAGAAAAGATTATGAAAAGAGGATGCTAGCTTTCGAAGAAAAAAGCTATGCTAGCTTCTGAAAAGTGTGCTAGCTTCAGAAAGGAGTGTGCTAGCTTTAGAAAGTCATAAGGACTGATCTCTTTATGATGAAAACTAGTATTATAAAAAAAAAACATTACTAAAATGACTGTTTTGTCTGAAAATCATCGTTACCGCTGCAAGAAGACGCTACGTACGTATGTCACGGAGACGTTAATTTCACTCTCATGAAAAGGATTATAGTCGTGTGAAACCAGATTTTTATTTTCATGTCTGAAACATTAATTTGATGCATGGCTTTCATTTGGATGTATGACCTTGATAAGGTGGAGAGTACATCCGTCTGCTAGGACCACAGCCTTTAGAAGGAAAACAAAAAGGTCCTCCAAACAGTATGACGTAATCCGCCACTTAGAGCTACTCTCTGTGGGCGTTGTTGCCCGCCAAGGTTTGGTTTATTTTATTTATATTTATTTTTGAGTGGCAGCTGGTGGGAGTGAGAAGGGGCTGGGGGTGGGGGTGGGGGTTGATGTGGATCTTAGCAAAGTCCATCTCTTTTTAACACGTGATGCGCGTTTTCAGAGATTGTTGGTGTTTCCAACATACTCTAAGACGATGGAGTCGTACAATGCCGTACAAAACAATGCAATGCCAAACACTTCTGTACCATGCAACGCACATATTATGGTGGTAAGGAATACAACGCAAAAGGGATACCATACAATTCTGCAGAAAATTCAACACGAAACAACACAGAATGAAAGCACATACCAGACAATATCTTACACTCGGTTAAAATGCAACGTAACAAACTACTGTAACATACAGCACAACGCAACACCCAACAGTTCAACACAGAGTAATGCAATACAAGACAGCACAGCACAGCACAGCACAGCACAGCACAGCACAGCACAGCACAGCACGGCACGGCATGGCACGGCACGGCACAGCACAGCACAGCACAGCACAGCACAGCACAGCGTAGTACGGCACAGCGTAGTACGGCACAGCAAAACATTTCAATAAGATACAATTCAAACTGCAAACAATACAAACACAATGTTTAATATCCGGACATTCTTGCAGGCGTCGTCTGAACCTCCGTATCACGGAACTGGAAGACTCCTGCGAGCAGCTGCGCATCCGTAATTCCGGTCTGGAGAAGGCCAAGGCCAAACTGGTCAACGAGCTGAAGGAGGTCACCATTGAACTGGAAAATGTAGGTGGTCAGTCAGGTTATAGGTCACTCTTTTCCATGGTTCTTCGCCGGCAGACTGTTGCTTCTATGCACATGTGTGTGTGTGTGTGTGTGTGTGTGTGTGTGTGTGCGTGCGTGCGTGCGTGGCGTGCGTGCGTGCGTGCATGAGTGCGTGCGTGCGTGCGTGCGTGCGTGCTGCATGAGTGCGTGCGTGCTGGTGTGTGAGTGTGTGTGTGTGTGTGTGTGTGTGTGTGAGAGAGAGAGGGAGAGAGAGAGAGAGAGAGGCGAATGAGAGAGAGAGAGAGCAAGAGAGGGGGGAGAGAGAGAGAGAGAGAGAGAGAGAGAGAGAGAGAGAGAGAGAGAACAAGTCTCGATATTCAACACCTCCCCAAATAAAAAGGCAAGGACCAGGAACCTTCCTAGAGTATTGAATGGAACTGTCTGATTAAAACAAAAGTTTATATCTTTGTTCCCCCCGCTCCCCTTTTCCTGATTTAGTATACTCATTTTTATGATGTTATGTTGATTCTTCCTTTAGTTATCAATGTTGGAAAATCATTAATAAAAAAAACAAAACTTTTCATTTCCGCAAATACATAATTCTATGCTGTGTTGGTTTGTCTGTTGGCCAGTGTTGCTTGAAAAAGGTTACAATAAATGAAAAAAAATTGAAATTTGAAAAAACAACAATAACAACAACACTTGTCATTTTCACAACCACAGAACTCTATGCTGTTTTGCTGCGTCCGTTCGCCAGCGTTGCTTGAAAAAGGTTGTAACAAACCAAAACATATCAATTAAAAAAAAAAAGTGACCAGGACCTACCTCAACCCTGTCTCACACGCCACTCCTCTGTGTCCTCCTTCACCTCCTCCTTCCCCCACCCCCTCCCGCCCTTCCCTCCCCCCCCCCCCCCCCCCCCAAACAGACGCAGATCATCGTGCAAGACCTGACGAAGCGCAACCGGCAACTGGAGAACGAGAACGCCGCTCTGCAGAAACGCCTGGACGAGCTGGGCGCCGAGAACGCCGCTCTGCGGAACGAGAAGGCGGCCCTGGAGAAGGAGTGCCAGCGTCTGCGCGTGGCCAACGCCGAGCTCGTCGAGCGCAACGACAACCTGCAGAGAAGAACAAAACCCTTTCGGGTAGGGAGGCGCAGCCACTTGTCTGTTTGGGCGGGTTGCTTTTGTGTGTGTGTGTGTGTGTGTTGTGTGTGTGTGTGTGTGTGTGTGTGTGTGTCTTGTGTCTTGTGCTGCGTCGTCGTGCGGTGCGTGCGTGCGCTGCGTCTGCTGCTGCGTGCGCGAGCGTCTCGTGCAGCTGTGAGTGTGAGGATGGGTGTGAAGAGAACGCGTTGCGTAACGCCTGGCGAGCTGGGTGTCGAGAAACGCCGCTCTGCGGAACGGACGAGGCCCCTGTGGACATCCACTTCGCTTCGCCTACGCCCTGCCCCGCCCACCCGAGCTCCGTCATGCCGCTAATCCCACCTCATGATAAGAACACAAAAAGCCATTTTCGCTAGATAAGACAGCCACTTATGTTTTGTTCTTTTGTGTCGTCTCATGATGAACGATATGGTGTCATTTTGTGTGTTGATGTGTGTGTCATTTGTCGTCCTGCTGTGCGATTAGTGAATGTCATTTTGTCGTGTCATGTAGAACGACTATGAGTGTAGTGTTGTGTGCGTCCTGCATGATAGAACGCTATAGAGTGTCATGTTGTGTGTTCTGTGAACAGATATGGTGTCATTTTGTGCGTCCGCGAGAGCGACGTATGTGTGTAATTGTGCCCTGATAGAAACGAGGACAAACGGCATTCCTTTCGCTTCATATAAAACACATTGGTGTCTTTTTCCCTCATTAACGCCTTGTTCATTTGTCGTCCTCATGATAAGAAACAACATTAAAGTGTCATTTTGTCGTCCTCATGATAAGAAACAGACATATAAGTGTCATTTTGTCGTCCTCATGATAAGAAACAGACATATAGAGTGTCATTTTGTCGTCCTCATGATAGAAACAGACATTAAAGTGTCATTTTGTCGTCCTCATGATAAGAAACAGACATATAGAGTGTCATTTTGTCGTCCTCATGATAAGAAACAGACATGTAAGTGTCATTGTGTCGTCCTCATGATAAGAAACAGACATATAAGTGTCATTTTGTCGTCCTCTGATAAGAAACAGACATATAAGTGTCATTTTGTCGTCCTCATGATAAGAAACAGACATATAAAGTGTCATTTTGTCTCTCAGAAAAACAATTAAGTGTCATTTTGCTCATGAAACGGACATGTAAAGTGTCATTTTGTCGTCTTTGCGGTACGATCTTTGGTACAATTAATTCATAGTGCTGGCGCGCCGCGCCCGACACACACACACACACACACACACACACACACACACACACACACACACACACACACACACACAAGCGCGCGCCCACACACACTTACTTTTGATGTGCACCAAATCATGTACACGTACACACACACTACACACACACACACACACACACACACACACACACACACAGAGAGAGAGAGAGAGAGAGAGAGGAGAGAAGAGAGAGAGAGAGAGAGAGAGAGAGAGAGAGAGAGAGAGAGAGAGAGAAGAGAACCAGCAGATGCAACCTCAAAGAGAGAAGAAATAGAGAAAAAAAACCTAATGTTCACCATCTTCTTTTCTTTTCTTCTTTTTTCTTTTTTTTCTTCCTATCTTTCTTTCTTTCTTTCTTTTATTTTTCTTCTTTATTCCCACCCTGGGAAAAAACAAACCCAAACACAAACAACAACCCCACCAACAGACCAGCTTCGCGAAGCGAACCAGGCACTGAAGGAAGCGAACCGCGAGCTGGCAGACCTGCGCCAGCGCTGCGCCCAGCTGGAAGCTGAGAGAGACAGTCTGGCAGCGGCCCTCAAGGACACGGAAGACGCGCTGCGTGATGCCGAGCCAAGCTGGCCAACGCCCAGGCCGCCCTCAACCAGCTCCGCATCGACATGGAGAACAGGCTGCGGAGAAGGACGAGGAGATCGAGAACATCAGGTCAGTGGTGGTTGTCGTCCCAGGCCCCCCCCCCCCTCTCCCCCCCCTCCCCTCCCCCCGGCCCTGTTTTTGGGACGTGCTGTCTTTAATGAATGGAGAAAGGAGTAGATAACTTCAAGATGGAACATCAGGCGGTAGTCTCCCTTTCGGACGTTTTGTGAATGGAAAAAGGAGAAGATAACTACACGATCGAGAGCATCAGGTCAGCAGTGGTAGTAGTAACCTCCCTTCTCTGGGCGTTTTGTCCGTATTAACGAATGGAGAAAGGAAAAGATAACTCCACCACTCCGCTCCCTCCCCCCATCCCCTCCTCCCCCCCCCCCCCCCCCCCCATTCCATTACAAACACTGTTTGTTCCATGGTGGTTTTCATAAGGTTCACTTTGGTTCTGTAAGAATTAGGGTGAGGCTAAGGGTTAGGTTCAGGTCAAGTTAGGGTCATGCACTCGGATGTTGGGGAATAGTTTGGTTTTCTGTCGAAGTTCCTATCTATAGTGAGAACATGATTATGCTGCCAGTCACTTTCCAAGAGAACGAATTCCGCCCGTTCTTTGCATCAGTTATCGGACCTTTCTATTTATACCCCTTGGGCAAACAGTAACGGCGGTAGATAACTAGACAGTTTCTAGACCTTTAGCCCCCCCCCCCCCCCTCAAAAAAAAAAGAAAAAAAAGAAAAAGAAAAAGAAAACCGACAACATTTATCTTGCTTGTAATCAAGTCAAGCTGACTTTTAAAACTGAAAGAAACTTATCCAGAGACTAGGCAGCTGACATTCTTTCTTTTGTTTGTCAAAGTCTGTTTTAGCTAGTTATAAATGTTTAACCTATCGAGCAAAGAGATTCGCCTACATCTTTCAACTTCTGGCGACTGGATTGACACAGAAATGCATGCACAGGTATGTACAGATCACACACACACTAATATGTGCGCGCGCGCGCACACACACACACACACACACACACACACACAAAGTCACACACACACACACACACACACACACACAAACGCGCACGCGCGCGCGCTTACACACACACACACGCGCGCGCGCGCGCATACATACCACCACTTCCACCATACATACATACATACATTCGCCGAAACATCACCATTTACAACTACTACAACCGGCACTTTTCGAACTTGGAGTTACGTGAAGAAATTTTAAACACACGAAAGTGGTGTTAATACAGGAGAAAGAAGAAACACAGTATATCAGCAAGGGGTGTTCCCTGAATCTCACAGTGGTGTTAATACAGGAGAAAGAAGAAACACAGTATATCAGCAAGGGGTGTTCCCTGAATCTCACAGTGGTGTTAATACTGGAGAAAGAAGAAACACAGTATATCAGCAAGGGGTGTTCCCTGAATCTCACAGTGGTGTTAATACAGGAGAAAAGAACCAGTATATCAGCAAGGGTGTTCCCTGAATCTCACAGTGGTGTTAATACAGGAGAAAGAAGAAACACAGTATATCAGCAAGGGGTGTTCCCTGAATCTCACAGTGGTGTTAATACAGGAGAAAGAAGAAACACAGTATATCAGCAAGGGGTGTTCCCTGAATCTCACAGTGGTGTTAATACAGGAGAAGAAGAAACACAGTATATCAGCAAGGGGTGTTCCCTGAATCTCACCAGAAGCTGACATGGTCTGGCGTGCAGGAGGAGCAGCGCACGCGCCATCGAGGAACTGCAGCGCACCCTGGTGGAGGTGGAGACTCGCTACAAGACGGAAATCTCGCGCCTCAAGAAGAAGTACGAGACCGACATCCGCGAACTGGAAGGAGCTTTGGACAACGCCAACCGCGCCAATGCCGAGTACCTCAAACAGATCAAGAGTCTGCAGATGCGTGTCAAGGTCAGTACCTCAAACAGATCAAGAGTCTGCGGATGCGTGCCAAGGTCAGTACCTCAAACAGATCAAGAGTCTGCAGATGCGTGCCAAGGTCAGTACCTCAAACAGATCAAGAGTCTGCAGATGCGTGCCAAGGTCAGTAACCTCAAACAGATCAAGAGCCTGCAGATGCTTGTCAATGTCAGTATTTCAAACAGACCAAGAGTCTGCAGATGCGTGTCGAGATCATTATGTCGACATGTCAGTTCTTTAGAGTCGTGTCAAAATCAGTGCAACAAGTTTAACAGTCTTCTTGCTTGTGTCAAGGTCAGTATTGAGACATATTGAGTCTTCAGAAGTATGTCAAGGTCAGTATCTGAGACATATTAGTCTTCAGAAGAAACGTCAAGGTCAGTACCTGAGACATAGTGAGTCTTCAGAAGTATGTCAAGGTCAGTATCTGAGACATAGTGAGTCTTCAGAAGTATGTCAAGGTCAGTATCTGAGACATATTGAGTCTTCAGAAGTACGTCAAGGTCAGTATCGGAGACAGTGAGTCTTCAGAAGTATGTCAAGGTCAGTATCTGAGACATATTGAGTCTTCAGAAGTATGTCAAGGTCAGTATCTGAGACATAGTGAGTCTTCAGAAGTATGTCAAGGTCAGTATCTGAAGCAGATCAAGAATCAGTGTCTCAGTCGGGTCCAAGAGTCTGCAGATCTGTGTCAAGGTCACTACAGGGGTCAGGTCAAGAGTGCGGGGTCTGTGTCGAGGTCAATCTATGAAACGGGTCATGAATCTGTAGATCCTAGTGAAAGTTAGTCCCTTAAACAGATCAAGCCTTCAGGTGCGTGTTAAGGTGAGCGTATTAAACGGATCCAGTGTCGAGATCATGCGGATCAAGAGTTTTAATTTTGATGTCAAAGTCATGCATTCTCTTTATTTTTCTTCAATGGCATTTTTTTTACTTACGATTACTAGCGGTTTTGCCACCAAATACATCTGTGTAACTACAGGAGAAGGTCTTAATGCAGAGTCGAACTGTGTAACACTACAGGAGGCGGTCTTGATGTTCCCTCACTCTGTATAACACATCTTCAAATACAGGAACTGGTCCTAATGCGAACTTTATTCTGTGTACTTTTTGACCAGAGGCGGCGGGTCCTTTAATACAGCTTTACACTGTACAAAACCTCATTATACTCAGTATGCATAATGGTTCTCTGACAGCAGTAGGTAGTCCTATTGGATTCAAACTCTGTATGAGATGGTTCTTTAACCGTATTGGATGGTCCTAGTGAATCCAAAGTCTGCATGATAAGTCTTTGACCACATGAGATGATCATAGTGCATTCAGACTCTGCATGATGCTGAATGGCCACAGGAGATGGTTCTGAGGTGTTCTGACTCTGCATAACGTCTCTATGACCACAGGAGATGGTTCTGAGGTGTTCTGACTCTGCAAAAACGTCTCTATGACCACAGGAGATGGGTCTGAGGTGTTCTCACTCTGCAAAACCCCGTCTCTATGACCACAGGAGATGGTCCTAAGGTGTTCTCACTCTGCATAATCCCTCTGTGACCACAGGAGATGGTTCTGGGGTGTTCTCACTCTGCATAATTCCTCTGTGTCCATAGGAGCTGGAGGCCCTCCTGGATGACGAGCGCCGCATCGCTGATGACCTGCGTAACCAGCTGGCCGTGTCGGAGAGGAGGAGGGTGCAGCTGGGACAGGAACTGGAGGATGCTCGCTCTCTCCTGGAAGCCGTGAGTCTGTCCACGTGCTTGTCTGTCTGTCCACCAACTGCATACAAACCACCTTCATGTCATGGTTATTTCAATGCATACAACCCACCTTCATGTCATGGTATTTCAATGCCTGCCTATCCACCAACTGCATACAACCCACTTTCATGTCATGGTCTTTCACTGCATACAACCCACCTTCATGTCATGGTATTTCACTGCATACAACCCACTTCATGTCATGGTATTTCAATGCATACAACCCACTTTCATGTCATGGTATTTCAATCTGCATCACAACCCCACTTCATGTCATAGATATTTCAATCATACAACCCACTTCATGTCATGTATCATCAACTGCATACAACCCACTTCATGTCATGTATGTGAATGCATACAACCCACTTTCACGTCATGGTATTTCAACTGCATACAACCCACTTTCATGTGTTCTCACATGATACAACCCCTTTCATGTCATGGTATTTCAATGCATACAACCCACTTTCATGTCATGTGTGAATGCCTGCCTATCCAACACTGCATACAACACTCTTTCGTGTCATGATATTCCAATGCATACAACCCACGTTCATGTCATGCCTATACACCAACTGCATACAACCCTCTTTCATGTCATGATATTTCAATGCATACAACCCACTTCATGTCATGGTATTATCAATGCATACAACCCACGTTCATGTCATGGTATGTTAAATGCATACAACCCACCTTCATGTCATGGTATTTCAGTGCCTGCAGTGCTGCTGAATGATTGCTCTTTTTGTCCTCAAAGCCGCAAACCTCAGCTGCATACATATATGACGTACCTACGTAGCTATATTCAAACTGCAGTTTTTCTTCTTCTTGTTTTTTTTACAACTGAGCAGCGTAACCGCCAACATTTGATTTGTTTTGGCAGTCTTGGCTAATGTTAGATCTGTATACGACGCTACTATTCATGATTTTACGAAGTCTGCAGAAAAACAAAGGTGCAGAAAGATTGGGGTTGGGAGGATGGAGGGTGGGGGTGGGCGTGGAGGTGAGTGGCCAGAGAGGCAAAGAAACAAAAAAGAACCGAAACACAAGAGCCAGCATTGGGTTGTAGCAGACCCAAGTGTCTTAATAATAATAACGTTAACAATAATAATGATTAATTATGGCGCTTAATCTTACGTCGTAAGCCCAAAGCGCTTACAAATACAACAAGGTTAAAGAAAACATCAGATCTCCACGTGATGATGACTTCATCCCCCCAAATCTCTCGGTCCCACCACAGGCGGAACGCGGCCGCAAGAACGCGGAGAACGAGCTGAGCGAGACGACCACCCGCCTGACCGAGGTGTCGATCCAGGTGACCTCCCTGACCAATGACAAGCGCCGCCTGGAGGGCGACATGGCCGCCATGCAGGCCGACCTGGACGACGCCATCAACCGCATGCGGGCCAGCGAGGAGCGTGCCGAACGCCTGGCCGCCGAGAACAGCCGCCTGGCCGACGAGCTGCGCCAGGAGCACGAGAACTACAAGAACGCCGAGGGCCTGCGCAAGCAGCTGGAGATTGAGCTGCGCGACGTCACCATCCGCCTGGAGGAGGCTGAGGCCCTGAGCTCCAAGGAGCTGAGGAGAATCATGACCAAACTGCAGGCCCGAGTGAGTGACAGGGGGGTAAAATGATGGTGGGGGGGGGGGGGGGGGGGGGGGGGGAGGGACAAGGTAAGATCCTTGAGTGATATGGAGTAAAGTGATGGGGGGGGGGAGGTAGGAAGTTAAGGTCCTTGAGTGACAGGGGGTAAAGTGTGGGGGGGGGGGGGGGAGGGGGAAGGTAGGAAGTTAAGGTCCTTGAGTGACAGGGGTAAAGTGGTGGGGGGGGGGGGGAAGGTAGGAAGTTAAGGTCCTTGAGTGACAGGGGGTAAAGTGATGGAGGGAGGAGGGGAAGGTAGGGTCCTTGAGTGATAGGGAGTAAAGTGATGGGGGGAGAGGGGGGAAAGTGGGGGTCCTTGAGTGATAGGGAGTAAAGTGATGGGGGGGGAGAGGGGGGAAAGTGGGGTCCTTGAGTGATATAGAGTAAAGTGATCGGGAGGGGGGGGGAGGGAAGGTAGGGTCCTTGAGTAATATGGAGTAAGGTGATGGGGGGGGGGGGAGGAGGGAGGGGGGAGGTAGGGTCCTCGAGGATGAGAATGACTGTAGATGCAACATGAATTACATTGTAGTTCCTCGCCTTTGCTCTGACTCGTGATAGAAGAAGCAATGTCCAAACAACACTAGAACCTGTAATCTAAAAAAAAAAAAAAATGTTTTGAGATCTGCACCAGTAACTCAGGAATGGGTGGTGATGGTGGTGATGGTGGTGGTGTCCAGGTGCGCGACCGGGGAAAGTTGGAGCTGGAGAACGAGGCGCGCCCGTAAGCCGGGAGGCGGTGGCCGGCCACCGCAAGGCGGAACCCCATGTTCAAGGAGATGTTTGGCGCCAGGACGAGGAAAAAACCGCCGCCAGAATGGCCGAGCTCACTTCCCTCAACGACCGCCACCTCCGCATCAAGACCCTCAAACGCAGATCGAGGAGAGCGTAAGTGGGAAGGAAGGGTCAGGGGGTGGGTGGAAAGGGGGCGGGCGGGGAGGCGGGAGGGGGGGGTGCGGCTAGGAGGTTGGGGGTGCGGTGGGGAGAGGGAGGGGGGTGGTGGGTAGAGAGGTAGGCTGTGGAGGGGTAGGGAGGTGGCGGGTGGGGGTGGGGGGTGGGGTGGGGGGGTTGGGTTGGTATCGGGAGAGGAGTGGGGATGGTTTGAAGAGAACTGGAGTAATGTGGTGATGGGGGAGGGAGGGGTGGGGGGGGGGGGGGGGGGAGAGAGAGACAGAGCACGGCAAGAGGGCGTGTGTGTATAGCGGAGGGGATGTAAAGGTAATGTAATGGTGTGTGTGTGGTGTGTGTGTGTGTGTGTGTGTGTGTTTTCAGGATTATTAGTACGCTCACGTTTTTACTAAAGCAGGTATAACACATGGGTAAAGGGAACAAACATGATTGTTTACTCTCGTTGTTGGCTTTATCCATTTCTCAATGCTCATAATTAAAACGCATCTGAAAATAAATGTGTTTTTTGTTGTTGGTGTGTTTGTGTGTGTGCGTGCGTGATATGTGTGGTGGTGTGGTGTGTTCAGGAGGACGTGGTGAACATCACGATGAACAGTACCCGCAAAGGCCCAGGCTCTGGTGGATGAGGCCGACCAGCGTGCCGACCGGCTGAGAAGAACCTGCAGACCGTGCGCCGTTCCCGCTCCGTGTCCGTCACCCCGGGACATCCAAGTCTTCAATGTATAAGGACGTGTGTCACAGCAGTCTTCAATGTATAAGGTTTCGTGTGTCCAGCAGTCTTCAAAAGTATGAGGACATGTGTCACAGCAGTCTTCAATGTTAAGGTACGGTGTCACAGCAGTCTTCAAGTATAAGGTACGTGTGTCACAGCAGTCTTCATGTATAAGGTACGTGTGTCACAGCGTCTTCAATGTATAAGGTACGTGTGTCACAGCAGTCTTCAATGTTTTAAGGTACGTGTGTCACAGCAGTCTTCAATGTATAAGGTACGTGTGTCATAGCAGTTCTTCTTGGGATAGGGTGCGTGTGCCATAGCAGTCTTCAATGTATAAGGTACGTGTGTCACAGGCAGTCTTCAATGTATAAGGTACGTGTGTCACAGCGTCTACAATGTATAAGGTACATGTGTCACAGCAGTCTGCAATGTATAGGGTACGGGGTGTCACAGCAGTCTTCAATGTATAAGGTACGTGTGTCACAGCAGTCTTCAATGTATAAGGTACGTGTGTCATAGCAGTCTTCAATGTATTAAAAGGGGGCGTGTGTCATAGCAGTCTTCAATGTAATAAGGTACGTGTGTCACAGCAGTCTTCAAAAGTATAAGGTACGTGTGTCCAGCAGTCTACAATGTATAAGGTTTCGTGTGTCACAGCAGTCTTCAATGTATAAGGTACATGTGTCATAGCAATCTTCCCCTGTGTAAGGTACGTGTGTCACAGCAGTCGCGGATGGAAGGTATAACGTTGGTACCGGTGATCATCCGTGGGCAAGCTAGTATGTGCAGGCAATCACTGATATGTATAGAGTACATGTGCACCTGTAATCATCAACAGATAAGGTACCCAGCGAGAAGTCCCGCAATGTATATATGGGATACATGGGGTACCAGCAATTTTCCATGAATAAGCGGTTGTAAAGCCCCCCCCCCCCCCCCCCCCCCCCCCCCCCCCCCCCCCCCCCCCCCCCCCCCCCCCCCCCCCCCCCCCCCCCATGGTTACATCAACGGATAAGGTACATGTGTCCCAGCAATCACTGATGTAAGGGTCCCGCTAACGATTGGGTTCACCTTCCACCGGATGAGGTAATTTGCACCAGCAATCACTGCTTTATGCGGTACATGCGTACCAACAATCATCCAGGATAAAGTTCATGTTTCCCAGCAATCACTGATATATGGGGTGCATGCGTACCAGCAATCATGTGCCATGATGTGTGGTGTTCGTGTATTTAAGACTAATCGATGTAGTGAGTATATGTGTTTCAGAAATCATGGAGATGTAAGACACTTCCACACCAGCAATCATTGATTCATACAGGGCATATTTGCCTCATCCATGCATGAATAAAGTGCGTAGGTCTTGGCAGTCATCCATGTACATAATACACTTGCTTCAGCTGTTCATTTGTTAAGAACACGTGCCTCAACATCAGTGATGTATGAGAAGCATTTGTCACAGCAGATATTGATACATCATGCAGGATGAATCTTAGGTCTTGGATGTTGAGGAAGACCACCCTTACAGAATCATTCTTGTCGTGAAGACAAAAATCGGTAGCTTGGGTTTTCAGTCTTGTAAGTTCAGTAAGGTATTACATTGCTTGGGTTTTCAGTCTTGTAAGTTCAGAAAGGTATTACATTGCTTGGGTTTTCAGTCTTTTAAGTTCAGAAAGGTATTACATTGCTTGTGTCTTCAGCTTTGTAAGTTCAGAAAGGTATTACGTTGCTTGTGTTTTCAGTTTTGTAAGTTCAGAAAGGTATTACGTTGCTTGGGTTTTCAGTCTTGTAAGTTCAGAAAGGTATTACATTGCTTGGGTTTTCAGTCTTGTAAGTTCAGAAAGGTATACATTGCTTGGGGTTTCAGTTTTGTAAGTTCAGAAAGGTATTACATTGCTTGGGTTTTCAGTCTTGTAAGTTCAGAAAGGTATTGCATTGCTTGGGTTTTCAGTCCTATAAGTTCAGAAAGGTATTACATTGCTGAATAGATTTGACGCAACAGCGAAAGCGAGTCGCTCTAATTTTCGGTCATCTTTGCTCAGAAAGGTCATCCTTACTGGGTTGGTTTGGACACGCTACGACATAATCCACAATGACGGTGGCATTCTCACGTGTTATGGAATCCCTGTTTACTGGGTTGGTTTGGACACGCTACGACATAATCCACAATGACAGTGGTATTCTCACGTGTTATGGAATCCCTGTACATGCAATGCAAACGGAATAGTTGACTCACGGCATTTATGTGTGTGTGTGTGTGTGTGTGTGTGTGTGTGTGTGTGTGTGTGTGTGTGATGTGTGTGTGGTGTGTGTGTGTGTGTGTGTGTGTGTGTGTGTGTGTGTGTGTGTGTGTGTGTGTGTTTTCTTCACTGGGACGATTGTTACCTACATGATTCTTTTTGAAGATTAGAAAATTAAGTTCTGAAACTTAGATTTGTTTGAGAAGTCTACTCTCTCTCTCGCTCTCTCTCTCTCTCTCCTCTCTCTCTCTCTCTCTCTCTCTCTCTCTCTCTCTCTCTCTCTCTCTCTCTCTCTCTCTCTCTTTCTCAACAAACAAGAAAAGAATAAACACATTGTTGAAATACATGAGGGGTGTAGGAAGATAAAATGGGTGAATGGGGTGGAGGGGGGGGGGGGGGGGGTGGGGGGGGACAGTGATGTTGCTGCTATTCATATACACTTGGTTTCGTTTCTGTTTGTCCTTTTCTTCCTTTCCTTCTTTTAATTTGATTCTATATTGTTTTGTCTGTTCGTCTTTTCTTGTTCTTTCTTCCCATCAGTTCTTTTTCTTTTTTTTTTCGATTTGTCTTGACCGAACACTTTTCTTTGTTCCTGTGTTTCAGAGAGCAGCGGCGCAGAAGATGTTTTCAACGTTCATTTCTTTATTTACTTATTTATTTACTTTTTGGTGCACAAGTTGAGGACAAGACCGCCTCCCTCTCTGGCCTGTGTACGCATCATCCACTGTCTTTGGAACGTTGGGGTTCTCTGGCACTTTGCAACGTTGGGGTTCTCTGGCACTTTGCAACGTTGGGGTTCTCTGGCACTTTGGTGTTGATTTCAACCATCGCTTCGCGTTCTCTTGGTTTGCTTTCTGTGGGCTGCTTGCTTCATCATCACACGGTCACACGTTTGGATGGGACGGTTTGTTGCACAGTGCCATGTCTGTTGATGTCCTGCTGCTGACGTCCTGCCGGACTGTGGGACATTGGGGTGGCTTGGACCACGCAGATTTTGTGTCTGTGTGAAGGCTCATCGAATGAGTCCAAAGACGAATAGTCTTAACGATAACTGTGGTCACGTTTCTTTTGGGACTCGGATGTGTGGGGGGAAGGTGGGCACGGTCAGCATGGTGTCCAGACTACTGTACAGACTTGGGTATGCAGTCTCTGCCAGATGAGCCTTCAGACTATAGTTTCCTTTCAGGCAGGGATCCCCGAAAAAAAATGATACAGCATGGCAGTATGTAAAAATGATACAGCATGGCAGTATGCTAAAAATGATACAGCATGGCAGTATGTAGACAGAACAGTGTCTTCCCCAAAACACGTCAAGGCTTAGCAAGGACGTAGGAAAACAAGCATAATGTTTAACGCTAAGATTGGATTGTCTGGTTTGTGCTCGGTACCGAAGACCACGGGGACAGACTCTTCATTGTCCATATAGATGGCCGGAGGAACAAGAACCATGCATCTCTAACAGCCATGCAACCCCAGCATCGTTTCTTTCCCGAGAAAAGGAGCTACAGTTTCCCATCTAATGACTCCCCATCACTCATTGCTTACCATCACTGGGTTTCTCATGTCGAAACATCATAGCCCTCGTTTTTTTCTCTGTTTTGATTTTTCAAATAAACCACAGAAGACGATGACTCATTGAATGAAATGCCATGGTCTGTACAGTTTGTTGACGTGTACCGTAACCAGTACGCATGTTCCAGATACTTTACTTTCGGTCTAAAGAAAAGGACATGCCAACGTCCGTACTATCCACAAGTCGGGGTTGTAGAGAACGTTGCGGTTCTTTTTGCTATTCAAGCTGCCTTATCTGGTTGTGTATTATGATGTTGGCATTTTGCGAATGTGGATGTGGATGTGATATATTTATATACATATATATATTTCTTTACATCGGATCAGATGAATTTCTGATTTTACTTCTTAAGACTGTGTTACCTACGTTGGTCTTCTGGTGACTAAGTTTTTTTTGTTTTTTTTTGCTGTTGTTGTCAAAACTGACCTGTATTCATTGTTTTATTCAAACGAGACGATGACTGTTACGTGAACATTTAAGAAATACCGTACACGGTTTAATTTTAATCAGTTTTATTTGGAGAAACGAAGACGCTAAGAGAACGATCGATTTTAAATCATAAGCAATTCATATTTCTTTCTTTCTTTATCGATTTTCTTTTTCTGCCTGTCATTTTGGCCGCGGTGATGTGTGACGAAAATGACGTCAGTTTAGAGCAGAGCGACTTTGTGATCTTGTCTGAGCAACTCTTTGACTGGCATTTCCTCATGTGACGCATGGGCGTGGTGATGACGTCAAACCGTTCTGTCCGGAACGTGACGTAGTCATTCACGCAACTTGCTCGCGAGGGGAAAACTTGCAGCCCGGCCATGTCGTAGAGATACTCGGACACGTCCAGAGTTCCGTGGGCTCGACACAGAGACTTCCGGGCACGCGCTGATTGGTGATGTCGTCAGGACTGTTCCGTTCGTATCGTTCGCATGCATGGAGAATGCGCTCCCTTGGTCTGGCTTCAGCGTTGTCTAGACTCAACGGGTGAATTTTTACAGCCCACTTTTGGAAAACAAATTTGTACTGATCATATATATTTTTAAATGTACGTGAACTGCATGTACAGAGTTTTTCCATCTTTATTTATTTATTTATTTATTTTTTTTGCCAGTTATATATTTTGTCATTGGTCTTCATGTTCGGTTCTTACATTTGTTATTTGTACATTTGCTTTCGCTTTTCTATCTACGGATCAAAGCTTTGATAAGTCGGGATCGGGTTGGGAGGGGAAAGGTGCAAATGAATTACGGATTTTTTTTTTTTGCACGGTTCTTCTAATGTCACAGTGGCCAGAAATTATTTATTACTATTATTATCTGAAGGATGTTATTATGGTTAAAAAAAAAGTTATTTCTATTATCCGTAATATGATTTGGCGAGGTTTGGAGAGATTGTGACGATGTATATTCCTGGCAATTTTTTCAATAAAATTTCATTGCAGCTTCAACGAAACTGAGGTGTTGTTTGGAGTCGGTATTTGATGGATATGATTGCTGGGTTTTGGTCGGTGGTGTTGGTTGTCCATGGTGTTTGTATGATTAGTTCATGCCACATGAAGGTACACACACACACAACAAACACGCACACCACACACGCACACACACGCACGCACGCACGCACGCACACACGACACACACACACACACACACACACACACACACACAAAAACCCCTGGCGCGCCGCGTACCCACCACACATACACGGGTACGCACACACAGGAAGCCACATGCACTAGCACACACACACACATACGTACACACACGCACTGATTTGACACATGATCA
>CM031601.1:100865603-100870603 GCA_018398815.1 Conus ventricosus
GATTTAGAATTCCAACGAACCAAATTTTTCCAGTGTTACGTTTTCATTCGTTTTTTTTTGTGCGTGTTTATTTCAATTCGTCCTCCTTTCTCCTTCCATCTGCCTGCCTTCCTTCCCCCCTATCCCCCCCCCTCCCCCTTCCATCCCTCTTCGTTTCCAGCACTGAGAAAATGGTTGCGCCATACAGCATTTTAAACTGCTCGCTGTTCAAAATGGTTTGGACGATGGGTTGCTTGCTCCCTGGTCATTTGAACTGTTTGACCTTCAGTGAAGGTCACATTGAAAGTTAGAAGTGCATTGGTATTCATTGTTCAACGTTCAGCTTCACCATTGTCCTTTGCTCTCTCCCCGGTAGGAGAGCTGACACACTAACTTCAAACATGACAGAAGCCAGTGGAGTACACACACTCTCCGTAGAAAACAAATGAATCAAAGAATAGACCGATCGAAAGATAGACAGACAGATAAATAAATAAATGAATGAAGCAAACAAACAAATAAAGAAACAAATAAAGAAACAAAACGAACAAATAGATAATTACATACCATAAATGAATCCAAAACGTACAACCAATTATTGCGCAAACATATAATAGACTGAGTCAGACATTACAACACTGTTTGAATATGCCTGTATGGTTTGTCAAATAGTTTTTCTCTAGCACACTGACAAATTTTGAAAGCTTCCTAAAGTATTGATTTCTCTGCATTAGATGATTCAATTCAACAGCATTTAAACAGTGCTCAAAGTATTTATTTCACGATAAAGACTTGAAATCTTTAATGACTTGAACAATTAAATACAGTAACGACGTTCGTCACCTATTTCATCAAATCACACACGTCGCCTTTTTTCCCATCTTGCCCTTGGGCAGCGCAAACAGCCTATCTTACTAAACGGGAATCTATTATTTGAAAGTCTATCTTAATTAGACACTGGGGGGAGGGAAAGGGTTTGGCAAACCAATAAGTGATGTTTATCTTTAAAAATACGATTGAACTTTACAATACGATTGAACTGATTTAAGCATAAAACAGGAGTTCTCCAAACCCCCCAAAAGTTCATTTGATAAGTGAACACATACACTGCGACCACGAAGGTAGAAACTGAATCGAACCCAAATACATGATGAAAAAATGTAAGCAGAAAGATCGATATCTTCTCAAATCAGCTGATGACCAAAGGGAAACGATTATGAGAAAAAAACAGCATCTTAGCTGTGTCTGTCCTGTACTTGTTTGACTGTCTTTGGGCGGTAACTAACCCCTCCCTTTAAAAATTTTTACAGCATCTTATTTTTAAATTTCAACATTCCATAGGAAAACAAACCTGTCACTGAAGATCGAACAAGATTGTGCTGAAGATTTGACACCAGAGTCGTTCGTAAAAGGAAAAAAGGGGGCAGGAATAGCTCAGTTGGTAGAGCGCCGGGACTCGTAATCCCAAGGGTTGCGGGTTCGAATCTCCGCCGGGCTGTTTCGGTACAAGCGGATTTTCCCTCGGTGTTAACATTAGTTCCGACTCCATTCCCCACACAGTCCCTTTGAATGGACTATAAAACGAGGTTCCGTGGGTGAAAGCACGCAATAACTTTCTTGCACACACGTAAAATCCCATCACCAACTTTTGGAAGAGAAGGCCAGTTTGGCCGTTGGTGGGATGAAAACGTTACACATAGCATGCACTTTCTCCGAAGATGGAGTATGGCTGCCTTTTAAAGGGGGGGATAAAAAAGGGATACACACAAAAATAAACTCCACTCCCTTTGTTAGGTAGATGGGACTATTACTTGTCTGTCCATAATAGAGAGTGTCCGCAGGGTATCAGCCTGCGTACGCAGGAAGAAAAAAGAAGAAGAAGAAAAAGAAGAAAGAAAAGAAACAAAAACAACTCGCAAGTATTGTGGCCTGTGGTAAGGTCAAATTTGTTCCCGCCCCATATTTCACGTGCAGTCAGCGGCACTGGGTGGAACACTTTTTTTTAAACAGCTCGCTCTGAACATGCACTGGAAAACGCTACTTCTGAGTTGTCTTGAAAGGCCAAGCTTACAACCTTACCTTGACTGGCTCCGTAAACAGTCCAGTGTATTAAAGAGGCCATCTGTATACTTAACATTCCAGCCAGAATCAATGAAGTGGTCGGATGATAACACTTTGAACTTTCAGAATTTTTGCGCCGCGAGGGAAGACGATGATTTCTGTTTTTTTTTTTTTTTTGTTTAAATATTGAATTCACCCCCCCCCCCCCCCCCCTCGCCCGATTTCACAATACCTCGGCAAGTCTGTCAAAATCACAGCACATTCTCGGGTTGATTCAGTCAGAAAAGCTGTGTCAAACTATGAGAACACAAAAGGGGCGGAACTAATACCTCAGTGAAGGTCAGTATCCAAGTCTGGAAGATGTGCTGTGTCACGCTAATAGAGTCTAATTTAGGACATCTTTTCGGAATTCATTATACTATTTTCGGCGCTTCACCCCCCCCCCCCCCCCCCCCCCACCCCACAACGTATTTCATTGTCACGTGGCCTCAAGAAATGTCAAGCTAACTTCTGGCATGGTTGTCGTTCACGCAGACATTGACTGTTCCTATTGACTGTAGAAAACACAGCCAACACCCAAGAGTTGCTGATGAACAGACACCGGGCACCATCCCTGTTAGAACTGCAGGAACACCAAGGCCAAAGGGAAGATGCTGACACGCTGTCCACAAAATCAAGATCACTTATTTTTGTATTCAAACTGGTTCCTTTTTACATGAAAGGCTAGCTGTCTTGTCTAAACTAGTACATTAATTTGGGGCTGTTGTCTTTTCCAAAAAGAGCACAATCGAGATTACACACCCACCACGCACGCACGCACGCACGCACCACCCCACGCACGCACGCACGCACGCGCGCACGCACGCACGCACGACACACCACCACACACCACCACACACACACCACACACACACACACACACACACCACCCCACGCACGCACGCACGCACACACAGACACACTCACACACACACACACACACACGACACACACAACCACCACACACCACCACACCACACACACACCACCACACACACCACACACACACACACACACACACACACACACACACACACACACACGAGTCCTGTTTAAGAATCCTTGGTGGCAAGAATGCCATATGTCACAAAATCAAGATCATTATTTTTGTATTAAACTGGTTCCATTTCATTAAGGTAGCTGTCTTTTCAAACTAGTACAATTAATAGGGGGCTGTTGTCTTTCGAAAAAGAGTACAATCGGATTACACACACCACACACACACACACTCACACACACCACGCACGCACGCACGCTCGCACGCACGCACGCATCGCACGCACGCACGCACGCACGCCACACACACACACACACCACACACACACACCACACCACCACACGAGTCTTTTATGATCCTTGTGGCAAGAATGCCATAGAGGTGTATGGGTATATTCCTTTTGATACAAACTGGAAAACCGCACAATCGTCCATGTCCACTGCTGAGTCTGAATCAGAAGCCGAAAGGCCTCTGGGCAGGCGATATGAATGGTTCTGTTGTCAAGACAGGCTGCTATCTTCCTATGCTGCTTGTGGAGGATCTATGATTTATATTCCAACGGCCTCTTTTCACCTATTTTCTCTCTTCTCTCTCTCTCTCTCTCTCTCTCTCTCTCTCTCTCTCTCTCTCTCTCTCTCTCTCTCTCTCTCTCTCTGTGTCTCTCTCTCACACACACACACACAAACACACACACACACTCACACACACACAAACACACTCACACACACACACACACACACACCACACACACACACACACACACACACACACACACACACACACACGCACGCAGCACGCACGCACGCACGCACGCACGCACGCACGCACGCAGCACGCACGCACGCACGCACACACAGAGTGGAACATGTCTTAAGTTCATGCAAAGCGGCGCTAACCCAGGGAAAGTGCAGATGAAGGTCCAACCAAGTGCTCCAGGAGATAGCACCTCCATAAGAAGCACTACGCCACCAGAGGCTCCAACAATGAACTTCTACATGGCAGGAGGCCGCAAATCATGGAACAGCTGTGATATCAAGAACATGGAAGCGGGTTTTATTTAATTGAGTGTATGACCGGGAATGAATGCACAGTAGGCCTCCCAGAATGGGAGAACCATCCAGAGATCATGAGGTATGGCATGAGACCGGATACAGTTCACCACTCGGGGTTCATCAAAACAAATGATTATGATCGAACTCACTGTGCTATATGAAAGTAGAATGAGCAAAACTCACACGACAAGACCGCGAAGTATGCCAGTCTAGCAAGCAGCTTGAAGGAACTGGATTCCAGACCCAAGTCGTCACCATGAGGGTTGGAGCGAGGGGATTTGCAGGCTCATCAGCTTATGATCGCATGAAACAGCGTGGGACTTCTAGAAAGAAGGGGATCAGAACATTGAAGGCAATGGCAGAAGTAGGTGAAACAAGATCCAGCTGGATTTGGTTGAAGGGGAACAAAAGTGAGCGTCACATGGCTTACATTTTCCAGTTTCAAAACGGAGTGGCTGAGGGTGGAAAATGGAGCAAAGTTAGAAAGAGAGGGGGCTAGTTACCGCCAAGGACACAAACATAGCACAGGACAAGGGAGGGTGCGTGAAACAATGGAGGTTGCAGCTTGTTTTGTAGAATGGTATGATATATTTGTCTGTGTCCTTGGGGTTTGTAGCTTGTTTTGTAGAATGGTATGATATGTTGTCTGTGTCCTTGGGGTTTGTAGCTTGTTTTGTAGAATGGTATGATATGTTTGTCTGTGTCCTTGGGTTTGTAGCTTGTTTTGTAGAATGGTATGATTATTTGTCTGTGTCATTGGGGTTTGTAGCTTGTTTTGTAGAATGGTATGATATATTTGTCTGTGTCATTGGGGTTTGTAGCTTGTTTTGTAGAATGGTATGATACATTTGTCTGTGTCCTTGGCGGTAATC
>CM031601.1:100875603-100885603 GCA_018398815.1 Conus ventricosus
CCTCTACCTGCAGGAACCTCCACTACGTGTGGTTCCACACTCTCAGAGAAGCATCCTTTACGTACAGGAACCTCCACTACGTGTGGTTCCACACTGTCAGAGAAGCATCCTTTACCTGAAGGAACCTCCACTACGTGTGGTTCCACACTGTCAGAGAAGCATCCTTTACCTGCAGGAACCTCCACTACGTGTGGTTCCACACTCTCAGAGAAGCATCCTCAGAACCTCCACTACGTGTGGTTCCACACTCTCAGAGAAGCATCCTTTACCTGCAGGAACCTCCACGACGTGTGGTTCCACACTCTCAGAGAAGCATCCTTTACGTACAGGAACCTCCACTACGTGTGGTTCCACACTCTCAGAGAAGCATCCTTTACCTACAGCAACCTCCACTACGTGTGGTTCCACACTCTCAGAGAAGCATCCTTTACCTACAGGAACCTCCACTACGTGTGGTTCCACACTCTCAGAGAAGCATCCTTATACCTGCAGGAATCTCCACTACGTGTGGTTCCACACTCTCAGAGAAGCATCCTTTACCTGAAGGAACCTCCACGACGTGTGGTTCCACACTCTCAGAGAAGCATCCTTTACCTGCAGGAACCTCCACTACGTGTGGTCCACACTCTCAGAGAAGCATCCTTTACCTGCAGGAACTTCCACTACGTGTGGTTCCACACTGTCAGAGAAGCATCCTTTACCTCCAGGAACCTCCACTACGTGTGGTTCCACACCTCAGAGAAGCATCCTTTACCTGCAGGAACCTCCACTACGTGTGGTTCCACACTCTCAGAGAAGCATCTTTTACCTGCAGGAACCTCCACTACGTGTGGTTCCACACTCTCAGAGAAGCATTCTTTACCTACAGAACCTCCACTACGTGTGGTTCCACACTCTCAGAGAAGCATCTTTTACATGCAGGAACCTCCACTACGTGTGGTTCCACACTCTCAGAGAAGCATCCTTTACCTGCAGGAACCTCCACTACGTGTGGTTCGACACTCTCAGAGTAGCATCCTTTACCTACAGGAACCTCCACTACGTGTGGTTCCACACTCTCAGAGAAGCATCCTTTACCTGCAGGAACCTCCACTACGTGTGGTTCCCGTCTTCCCAGCCGAGCCCACAACAACACTCAACTCTGAGTAGAAGGCGGTCGGGGCAGAAACCCCCCACAACTACATGGCGCTGATGGGAAATCGAACCGACGACCTCCCAGGCGAGAATCCGCGACACTAACCAATGTCCCCCGGCGGCTGGTTATAGTAAAGTGTTGAACAGGCCAGCTTTTCTCCGCCCTCTTCTACCACAACTCAGGAACTTGGAGTGGAGGAGAATAAGTTCCGCTGAATAAGTACTGCTTCTCTGTCTCTCTCTCTCTCTCTCTCCCTCTCTCTCTCCTCTCTCTCTCTCTCTCTCTCTCTCTCTCTCTCTCTCTCTCTCTCGCTCTCTCTCTCTCTCTCTCTCTCTCTCTCCTCTCTCTCTCTCTCTCTCTCTCTCTACTTTTATGTACTTTTCGCTGAACCAAAATGGGTAGTGCTGTTCCTCATCCTCTCACGTCTTATCGTTCAACGTTTCGCTCAGTGACAATAATTGAAGTTCCGCTGTACTACCCCCATAGATTCCATCAACTTTGGAGGGCAAAGGATTGGGGATATGAGGTGGAGGAAAGACGGGAGGTGGGCAAAGGGGGCAAATGGGAAAGGGGGGGGGGGGGTTACGTCCGTTTGGTAGTACAGTAGACATTAAAAAAGAGAAACTGACATGGTAAAAGCAAAACGATTGTCAACAATTGTAGACCGATATAGTAAATGCGGCACAATCTAAAAAGATACCCTGAGGATGTATGGAACAACACGCTAAAACAGTCTTATCTTGATATGATCAAAGAAAAACCCAAGAGATTTAAAAGGGAAAATAAGGCTGTTATATGACATACTTGTATTACAAAAAAGCATTATACGTGATACCACAAGACTATTACTTTTCGTGAATTAAAAACAAAAGCGTTCGAGACAATTGCCAGATTTTTCTTTTTAGAAAGCGTTAGCTTTTTCTTTTCACGTGGGTGGCATACCAAAAGATGGATCAGAACATAAGTGTGTGCGTTGCTTTCAGCATTAACTATACAAGCCCAAAATTAAAGATTAAAGAGGGGAAAAAAATCGCTTAAGAGATAGGCCTTCCGTTGAAGAAAAAGAAAATCAAATCTCTCAAGTTTGTTCTGGATTGTCAGTTAGATGGTTCAAATTCAGGTTCTTCAGCGAGTTTCTTCCACTATAACATTCTTATTCCCTGAAATTTGACTAGAATCCCTTGTAGATATACTTAGGAGCTGTCCAGTATCAGAAATGGGTTAGTCTCCTTTTCTCTTTCTTACACTCACAAAAAATGTGAATATGCCTGGAAATTTGTAGTGAAACTCTTTTTGTGGGGTTGAACACAACAAACAAAAAAACTGTATAACAGATATACATCCGGCAATATTTCAGTTAAGGTAAGAACAGCTCAAAAGCTGACAATAATGTTTCATATAGATGGCAGCCTTTATAAGAGCAACACCGCAAAAACATTCTGTTTAAAAGTACAGAGTACTATTAATGGATGTTTGGATTCTGGACAATGCCCTTGTGTGAGATGGGCTTTCTGTTCATATAGTATGTAAAGTTCACATGCGTTGTGATACACGCTTTGGATGATACATCTTGAAACCAGCCATTTCAGGCAGCTAAAGACAACGGAGCTTACAAAAAAGCATTGTGGATGTAAAAAAAAAAAGACAAAAAGAATGAAAACAATGCTGGAAAACATCTTGTACTTTGAAGACATGATTACCCAAAGCAAAAAAAAAAAAAATTAAAAAAAATTAAATCGACAGCCTCAGTGCAGCTGCCGAGAATGTTACATTGTATACGTATTTGTCACAGTGACATGCTTTTCCGTGTCATTGTGACAAATACGTCACGGTGAAAAGAAGACAACATTCAAGGTAACATGAACAAAGAAAGAAAAGCAAAAGAAACTGGAACCTCTCCTTCCCTTTTCTGAACGAAATGATCAGCTTCTGACAGGGGGGAGCCCGAAGGGGGGGGGGGGGGGGGGGGGGGGGGCTGGAATGGGGGAGGGAGGAGGAGGGGGTGAGGGGAGATCATGGTGGGAAGGATGGAGAGAGTTCTTAGAGGAAGGGATGTGGTGGGAGCGGCGCTGAATCTGACGTCCAGCGGTTCCTGACGTCCTTGGGTCTGGAGAACCCACTGTTTGTAGAGGACTGGTGAACAGATGTGATAAAGGTCATCCTCACAGTCCCCTGCAATCAGACACCTCCTGACATTAGCACCGTAGATGATAAACAGTCTCTGACAAAGTCAACAAACATCGCCCTCTCCGCGTCGCCCCTGTTCCCAGTCAGACGAAGCAGCTTTGTCATTTCCCTCTTGTAGCTGTATCTGGTGACCAATGATCGCGAGGTAGAAATGTCGCCCATTTTCATCCAAAAGTTCCTTGACAGTAGGTCGGGTTCAAAATTAACTGGGGAGGATGAAAATAAATCATTCTCAAGATTTGGAAAGAGCGCAATGGATTGATGAAAAGGAAAAAAAAAAAACAACTATTTTGTTGCATCGTGAAAATCATCAATTTCGTGGGTTTTTTTTTCTTTTGATGGGAAAAAAACACTTACTGCGTATGTCTGTTGAAGTTTTATAGAAGAGCTGTGTTGTCTGGTCTTTTAGTACATACGTGACGTTTAGCTCTTTATCTTGTACGTAATCAGTTCCATAGAAAAGCTGTGTTGTCTGGTCTTTTAGTACATACGTGACGTTTAGCTCTTTATCTTGTACATAATCAGTTCTATTATTAATGGTCGTGAATGTATTGAATCGGTGCCGAGTGCCAGCCATCACACTTTAAAACATGGGAATGTTTGTCAGTGTTTCGCTGAATAAGTGTGTAGCATTGTGTCTGTAATGGCAGTGGCTGACCAGCCATCACACTTTAAAACATGGGAATGTTTGTCAGTGTTTCGCTGAATAAGTGTGTAGCATTGTGTCTGTAATGGCAGTGGCTGACAGATTATAACATGCACTGGTATAAACGGTAATGGAATCGAAAAAAAACGAAACCGTTTTTTTTTCGTTGAACTAATATAAATTGTGATTGAATATGAAGAAAATTTTACCTTACTACAATCACATGCAGTGTGTGGGAATCTGACAGATTTCCCGTGGCAGCACTAGTATCAATTGTAAAGGAATCTGATAAAAACTTCACGTCGCGGCAACATTATATAAACAGTGACAGAATCTGACAGATTTCACGTTACTGTACTAACCTAGTCTGTGATGGGATCCAGCAGAACGTATCCTGCTGCCTAAGCACGAAGTGGAAGAAGCTGACTTAGTTCCCCTGGTTGTTCTCATGTCAACAGTGATGGAAGCTACGGACTTCACCTTGTTGATGTAAAGTGAGCCACAATCCGAGGCACTTCAGTCTGCTGCAAAAAAAAACAACAAAAAACGTGACCTGTAATGGAACCTTACAAGTTTCACCACGATGAGAGAATTGAAACTGTGATACGGTCTGACAGATTTCGACTAGCTGAACCAATGTTAACTGTTCAGGACTCTGATAGACGTTTTATTGCAGCACTGTTGTAAAACGAGAAAGAATTGGATACACTGTGACATGCTGCTCTGAGCTGAATCGTAATGGAACCTGACAGACTGCACTTTGCTGCACTTACATCAACCGTGATGACACCTGGCATGCTATTCATGCTGCACTAACATCAGCTGTGATAGAATCTGGCACACTGCACCCTACTCCATTAATGTAAACTGTATTGTGATTTCATACACTTACACATTTCCGAACTGATAAAACCCAATGTGAAAAGTGACCGATTTTACGTTGCTACATTAAACCCAACTTTGATGGCATGTTAGATTTGGTTTTGGTCAACTAGTGTTAACTCTGATGTGATCTAACAGAGCTATCCTCAGCAAGTAATGTAGCTGTGATAAGCATCTGACAGACATAGCCGTACTGTGTGTTGTGAGAACCCTGATGATGTCAGTCTGTACAATGTCTAGCTGACATAGCCGTACTGTATGTTGAGCATCCTCAGCGTAATATAACTGTGACAAGCATCTGACAGACATAGCCGTACTGTGTGTTAATCTATCCTCAGTGTAATGTAACTGTGGTAAGCATCTGACAGACAGCCGTACTGTGTGTTGTGAGAACCCTGATGATGTCAGTCTGTACAATGTCTAGCTGAAGGAGAGTAAAGGTACGTACACCTGACGCCATAATTTTCCAACAGGGTTTTCCAAATTATTTTAATGTTGAAAAGGATGCCCTTGTTTTCAACTGTTCGCATCGTACAATGGTATGGTTACTTTCGTCAAGAGTTTCAGATGTCAACATTGGCCAAAGTGGCTTCCAGTTCTGTTTGTAAGTGTCTGGCGCATGTGAATCCCTAGTTCACAAAAAGTGTTGGCAAAGATGGTGAGAATAGTGGAAATGAAGGGGAGGAGGGGTAATGTGGCAAAGGGGAAGTTTGGAGGGTTGGGAGGGGTGGGGACGATGAGATCGAGCTGGTGGGGGGGGGGGGGGGGGGGGGGATGGGTGGGTGGGTGTGTGGGAACTGCAGCTAAATGATATTATAATATCTGATATGCCTTGGATGACAGTCCATATTTTGGTATAACGCCATTCAGTCTTTCCTCGTTTGATCTCTCTCTCTCTCTCTCTCTCTCTCTCTCTCTCTCTGACACTGAACACTTGTCATCAAGGCTGTATAGCTAATTACAATAAAATGTTCAGATCCCCCCCCCCTCTCTCTCTCTCCTTCATTTTTACCCCCACCCCCACCCCACCCCCAGTTCAAGCCATGATCACGCCACTCGTTATGAAGTGACCGGTACTTCAGTTTTATGTTAAATGTCAAGCCGCCGATTTCACTGTGTCGTCGAACGCCTCAGCCGAGAATGTCACTGTGTCCGGCTAACTCACTTCTAGCTGTTCACTTGGTCGGCTGACCTCTTCTTTAAAGGTCTTACTGCCGGTTTCCTTTGTTTCTTTGTTCCATAGCGGGCATTACGCACAAATACGCAGCTTAGCGAGCCACTTTTTTGGGTGCTGATGCTTAAAGGTACTTGGCTTTCCATTGCTACTGGTCTGCAGATCTATTAGTTGTGTGTCCTCACAACCATATGAGTTTTTGGTCGTGTCACTGTCCATGAGTTTGTTAGTTTGGGATGTATCCAGGCATCTGAATATCTAGCTGTCCCGGTGTCCACGTGCTTAGTAGTTGCGAGTGCTTGTACAAGACGTTTTACTAACCTTTCTTCTCGGTTGTTCCTGGGTTATTAAGCTGCAAATGCGTCTTTAAGTAGCCCATTGCTCGCTACCTTATATTACCGTTTGAATAAACCTATTGTAATTGTCAAAAAAACTAAATAATATCTTCATTATTTTCCCTTTAACTTTTGCTAAACTGGTGCGCCTGCAGAAAACAATGTGCGGGGGGTGTGGTGTGGTGGTGTGTGGTGTGTGGGGTGTGTGTGTTTTGTGGTGTGTGTGTGTGTGTTGTGTGTGGTGCGTTTTTGTCTGGGGTTTTGTCTGTGTTGTGTGTGCTGAGTGCGTGTTGTTGTGTTGTGTGGTGTGTGGGGGGTGTGTTTGTGTGTGTTTGTGTGTGTGTGTGTGTTGTGTGTGTGTGTGTGTGTGTGGGGGTGGTGTGTGTGTGCTTTGTGTGTGCATGTGTTGTTGTTGTGGTGTGTGGTGTGGTGTGTGTGTGGTGTGTGTGTGGTTGGTGTGTTTTGGGTTTCGCGAGCGCGTGCGCTGAGTTTTCCCTGTAGATTAAACAGTGCAGGGTTTTGTATAAACAGTACCTTTGTGAACAAATTTTTCCCAAACACTCAGGGGGGTTTGCTGCTTCTCCCTTTCGTCTGATGCCATTTATTTCCCTATCTGGTCCCAGACGGGGCGCGTTTGTCCCCACTCAAAGACTGGTCACCAGACTGGCGCTGTTCATCCCTGCTCAGAAAGACGGGACCGACTGGCGCGTTTATCCCTCACATCGAAAGATGGCACCAGAGGGGCTTTTTACCCCTCACATCGAAAAGACGGGTCACAGATGGCGTGTTTACCCCTCACATCAGAAAGATGGTCACCAGACTGGCGCTTTTTACCCCTCACATCAGAAAGATGGTCACCAGACTGGGTGTTTATCCCCCTCAGAAAGACGGGTCACCAGACTGGCGCTGTTTATTCCCTCACTCAGAAAGTGGTCACCAGACTGGCGTGTTTACCCTCCCAAAGAAAGACTGGTACCAGCTGGCGCTTTTTATCGCCACATCAGAAAAAAGGTCCCTTTTCAAAAAGCGGGTCACCAAGGGTTGCTGTTATTCCCACACAGAAAGATGGTCCCCATTTACCCTCAAACGAGACAGATGGTACCAGAGGGGCGTGTTTATCCCACATCGAAAGAGGGTTTCCCCTTTTTATCCCCACTCAAAAGATGGTCACCGATGGCGCTGTTCATCACTCACATCAGAAAGAGGTCCCCAGTGCGCTTTTTCCCTCCATCAGAAGACGGTCCCCAGACGGGCCCAAAATTTTGGTCGCTCCATCAAAAGAGGGTCACCAGATGGCGCTGTTTACCCTCACAAACAAAAAAGAGGGTCACAAAAAATGGCGCTGTTTTTCCCTCACAACAAAAAGACGGTCCCAGACTGGGCGTTTACCCTCACAACAGAAAGACTGGTCCCAGACTGGCGTTTTAACCCTCACTCAAAAAGACTGGTCACCAGACTGGCCGTTTACCCCTCACACAGAAAGATGGTCACAACTGGCGCTGTTATCCCCACACAGAAAGACGGGTCACCGGTGGCACTTTTTACCCCTACTCAGAAAGATGGTCCCAGAGTGGCGCTTTTTCCCTCCCTCAGAAAGTGGTCCCAGATGGCGCTGTTTATCCCTCAATCAAAAGACTGGTCCCCAGGGGGCTGTTTATCCCTCACTCAGAAAGATGGTCACCAGAGTGGCGCGTTTATCCCCACATCAAAAGCTGGCACCAGACTGGCGCTGTTTACCTCCATCAGAAAGACTGGTCCCTTTTTTCAGAAAGAGGGGTCCCCGATGGTGCGTTTATCTCCCAAAATCGAAAATGGTCCCCATTTATCCCTAAAAACCAGACAGCTGGTCCCCAAAGGTGGCGCTTTTTATCCTCAATCAGAAAGACGGTCCCTTTACCCTTCACATCAGAAAGACTGGTCACCAGAGGGCGCGTTTATCCCTCAATCAGAAAGCGGGTCACCAGCTGGCGCTTTTTTCCCTCACAACAAAAAGACTGGTCACCGACTGGCGCTGTTTTCCCCCACAGAAAGATGGTCCCGGGAGGGCGCTTTTTTTCCCTCACAACAAAAAGATGGTACCAGACTGGGCTGTTATCCCCACAACAGAAAGACTGGTCCCCGACTGGCGTGTTTATCCTCACAACAGAAAGACTGGTCACCAGAGGGCGCTTTTATCCCTCCAACAAAAAGAGGGTCACCAGACTGGCGCTGTTTATCCCTCCAACAAAAAGATGGTCACCGACTGCGGGGGTTTTACCCCTAAAAAACAGAAAGACTGGTCCCAACGGGCGTGTTTATCCCTCACTCAGACACCCCAGCCGTGACGTAACGCCTGCCGTTTAAACGTCTTTTGGAGACTAAAGGGATTAAAGTGATCTGTGGATGTGTGAGGGGGCTCTTGTTTTTTCTGCCTCCTAACCATCATAGCTTGGATTGAGCTCTGCTCAGTTTCTATGTCCCGTTGTGTTTTGGAAGGGTCTGGTATTTTTTGTTGGCATAGTGTGTGAAATGAAAGTCTGCCCCACGAATCCCCTTATGTATTTTGATTCTTCAAAAATTAAAAGAAAAATTCGTGAAAATAAAAGTCTGCCCCGAACCCCCTCCTTTCGTGTTCATTAGTTCTTTCAAACTTAAAAAAAATTTACTGTTCCGCCGAACAAAGAGACCAACAAAAAACAAGACAAAACACGACGGTTTCGCCCCGTGGCTTCTTAAAGGGAAAAAAACAAAATTCAAGACATTTAAAACAAAGAACGAAGAGTGACCCATCTTCTTAAAAATGGGCGCAAACAGATGCGGAAAGTTCAGCAGCCTTTTAGTAGTGGCCTTCAAAATATTCCGGGGCACCCAAAGTAATGTGTATGCTCGTTTTGATCTCTTTTCTCTTGAAAGTTCGTTATATACCTCTCCTCCCCTCCCCCCTCCCTCCCCCCCTTTTTGTGTGAAACTGACACTTCTTTTGGGGGATATTATTTGAGTTAATGACCCCTTAAAACTGTTTCACTGCGGGAAGGCTGAGTGGATGGATCTGCTTTCAGTTGGGTTAATGAGAATGTGCTCCCGGCTCTCATCCTCTCTCGTTTTTCCCTTTTTATGAGGGAAGGTTGCTTTTCTCTTTTTTACTTTTTAAATTTCCCGAGAGAGAGAGGGGGAGGAAGAGGGGGAGAGGAAAAAGGGGGGAGAGAGAGAGAGAGAGAATTTTTTCTTTTATTAAAAAAACGAGTATCCCCCCTTCCCTTTTCTTCTCTCTCTCTCTCTCTCTCTTCTTCTCTCTCCTCTCCTCTCTCTCTTCTTCTCTCTCTTCCCTTCTCCTTCTCTCTCTCTCCTCTCTCTCTCTCTCTCTCCCTCCCTTTTAAAAGTTTGTGTATAAAAAGCATGGATTTTTTTCTTTGTTGTGCACAGTTTATAGAACATCGTTTTTTCTTAAAATTTTTTAAAGATTTTATGTCGCTGTTCTCAACTGCCCGGAAAATAAACACTCCCTTCCTTTCCTCCCCCATCTTTCCCCTTTTTTGTGTTTGACTCCTTTTTTTTTTTTTTCTTTTTAAAAAATCTTTTTCCCCTTGAATTGTAAGGCATCGCGCTTCCGCAACTGCTCTTTTGCGAATGGAACATTTGCGGCAAACCCTTTTTTTTGGGGT
>CM031601.1:100893103-100897534 GCA_018398815.1 Conus ventricosus
GTGTGTATACAGAATTTTTGGCCAACTTTCCAACTACCTCCCCTCCCTCCCTATCCCTAATCACTGTGCTCCTCCCCTCCATCCCTATCCCTATATCACTGTGCTCCTCCCCTCCATCCCTATCCCTATATCACTGTGCTCCTCCCCTCCATCCCTATCCCTATATCACTGTGCTCCTCCCTCCACCCCAATCCCTATATCACTGTGCTCCTCCCCTCCATCCCTATCCCTATATCACTGTGCTCCTCCCCCCATCCTATCCCTATATCACTGTGCTCCTCCCCTCCCATCCCTATATCACTGTGCTCCTCCCCTCCATCCCTATCCCCCCCCCTATATCACTGTGCTCCTCCCCTCCATCCCTATCCCTATATCACTGTGCTCCTCCCCTACCATCCCTTACCCCTATAATCACTGTGCTCCTCCCCTCCATCCCTATCCCTATATCACTGTGCACCTCCCCTCCATCCCTATCCCTATATCACTGTGCTCCTCCCCTCCATCCCTATCCCTATACACTGTGCTCCTCCCCTCTATCCCTATCCCTATATCACTGTGCTCCTCCCCTCCACCCCTATCCCTATATCACGTGCTCCTCCCGTCCATCCCTATCCCTATATCACTGTGCTCCTCCCCTCCATCCCTATCCCTATATCACTGTGCTCCTCCCCTCCATCCCTATCCCTATATCACTGTGCTCCTTTTTCTCTCCAACACCCCACTTTCCCATATCCTTGCACCATCCCCCCCTCCCCCCTCACACAGCACTTGCCTGACTCCCAGACTGTCACAACGTATCCCTCAGATCACACAATGCAATCACTGACGAGTGTCCGCATATTTTGTTGTGTGAAACGTCTGTGTGGAGACTAATGCTGCTGTTTGTTTGTATGTCAAACGTCTGTCTGGAGACTGATGGCTGCTGATTGTTTGTTGTGTCAAACGTCTGTCTGGAGACTGATGGCTGCTGTTTGTTTTGTGTCAAACGTCTGTCTGGAGACTGATGGCTGCTGTTTGTTTGTGTGAAACGTCTGTGTGGAGACTAACGGCTGCTGTTTGTTTGTTGTGTCAAACGTCTTCTGGAGACGACTGATGTGCAGCTGCTGTTTGTTTGTTGTGAAACGTCTGTGTGGAGACTAATGGCTGCTGTTTGTTTGTTGTGTCAAACGTCTGTCTGGAGACTGATGGCTGCTGTTTGTTGTGTTAAACGTCTGTCTGGAGACAATGGCTGCTGTTTGTTTGTTGTGCAAACGTCGTCTGTGCTGGAGAACTAATTGGCTGCTGTTTCTTGTGTGAAACGACTGTCTGGAGACTAATGGCTGCTGTTTGTTGTGTGAAACGACTGTCTGCAACTAATGGCTGCTGTTTGTTGTGTGAAACGACTGTCTGGAGACTAATGGCTGCTGTTTGTTGTGTGAAACTCTGTCTGGAGACTAATGGCTGCTGATTGTTGTGTGAAGCGACTGTCTGGAGACTAATGACTGCTGTTTGTTGTGTGAAACGACTGTGTGGAGACTAATGGCTGCTGTTTGTTGTGTGAAACGACTGTCTGGAGACTAATGGCTGCTGTTTGTTGTGTGAAACATCAGTGTGGAGACTAATGACTGCTGTTTGTTGTGTGAAACGACTGTCTGGAGACAATGGCTGTGTTAGTTGTGTGAAACATCAGTGTGGAGACTAATGACTGCTGTTTGTTGTGTGAAACGACTGTCTGGAGACTCATGGCTGCTGGTTGTTGTGTGAAACGTCTGTCTGGACACTGACGGATGCTGTTTGTTGAGTGAAACGACTGTCTGGAGACTAATGGCTGCTGTTTGTTGTGTGAAACGACTGTCTGGAGACTAATGGCTGCTGTTTGTTTGTTGTGTGAAACGTCTGTCTGGAGACTAATGGCTGCTGTTTGTTTGTTGTTCAAACGTCTGTCTGGAGACTGATGGCTGCTGTTTGTTTGTTGTGTCAAACGTCTGTGTGGAGACTGATGGCTGCTGTTTGTTTGTTGTGTGAAACGTTTGTGTGGAGACTAATGGCTGCTGTTTGTTTGTTGTGTGAAACGTCTGTCTGGAGTCTAATGGCTGCTGTTTGTTTGTTGTGTGAAACGTCTGTGTGGAGACTAATGGCTGCTGTTTGTTTTGTTGTGTGAAACGTCTGTGTGGAGACTAAATGGCTGCTGTTTGTTGTGTCAAACGTCTGTCTGGAGACTAATGGCTGCCGTTTGTTGTGTGAAACGTCTGTGTGGAGACTAATGGCTGCTGTTTGTTTGTTGTGTCAAACGTCTGTCTGGAGACACATGGCTGCTGTTTGTTTGTTGTGTTAAACGTCTGTCTGGAGACTGATGGCTGCTGTTTGTTTGTTGTGTCAAACGTCTGTGTGGAGACTGATGGCTGCTGTTTGTTGTGTCAAACGTCTGTCTGGAGACTGATGGCTGCTGTTTGTTTGTTGTGTCAAACGTCTGTCTGGAGACTAATGGCTGCTTTTGTTGTGTCAAACGACTGTCTGGAGATTGATGGCTGCTGTTTGTTGTGTCAAACGTCTGTCTGGAGACTAATGGCTGCTGTTTGTTGTGTCAAACGACTGTCTGGAGACAGATGGCTGCTGTTTATTTGTTGTGTGAAACGTCTGTGTGAACTAATGGCTGTTATTGTTGTGTCAAACGTCTGTCTGGAGACTAATGGCTGCTGTTTGTTGTGTGAAACGTATGTCTGGAGACTAATGGCTGTTGTTTGTTGTGTCAAACGTCTGTCTGGAGACAGATGGCTGCTGTTTGTTTGTTGTGTGAAACGTCTGTGTGGAGACTAATGGCTGCTGTTTGTTGTGTGAAACGTATGTCTGGAGACTAATGGCTGCTGTTTGTTGTGTGAAACGTCTGTCTGGAGACTAATGGCTGCTGTTTGGTCCTCTGACGACTGTCCGCAGCATCTGTGGTTTGAAACGTCTGTCTGGACACTGATGGCTGCTGTCTGTTGTGTGAAACGTCTGTCTGGACACTGATGGTTGCTGCTTGATCCTCGCTTGCTTTAACGGGCAAACCGTTTTTGTCTGACCCCGTACTTATCCTGGACCTGTGATCTTCAGTTCTACATGGTTTACTTGTCTCGTAGTGTTCTCGAGGGATGCTCCTTTTCATGCCACAGATATTGTCTACAAATGGGATCTGTTACCATTTCCAGAGCTCTTTCAATCTATTTAAAAGATCATTCCGTACAACGACCCAGCAATCATTCAAATGTTTCACATGTTTGTTGAAAACATGAATTGTGTTCATATGTAACGTTAAATAATATTTCAAATTGATTGATTTATTTGTGAATACAGACGAAAAGCAGATTTTAAAAAAAAAGCAGAAAAAAAGCAGAGAAAAAGGTGTCGTCATTCACGTTCTCCGGGCAAACACATCTAATGCCCAGAGCGTGCAACTCCCTCTCTGCTCTCATGTGTGTCATCTGTCTTTGTCTGTGCCGCTCCACACTTTCCAACAGCCCATTTGTGGTAACCTGAGATCTGCGCGCTGGCTGTGTGTTTGGTGTTTATGGTGTATCTACTCAGCTTTTCAATGCCACAGGGCCAGCTGAATGGATCTGTTGCTTTCAGCATGGATTGATCGGATTCTGCCTCAAGGCTCTCCCCATCTCTCATTTCTTGTTTATCTTGTTTTTGTCTTCTGCATTGCTTTCATTCTTACGTTCGTGTGACATCAGAGAGGAGGGAGGGAGAGAGGGAGAGAGAGAGAGAGAGAGAGAGAGAGAGAGAGAGAGAGAGAGAGAGAGAGAGAGAGAGAGAACAGACAGACAGACAGACAGACAGACAGGGAGAGACAGAGACAGTCAGAGACAGATTTACATTCCGATGTCATAAACAAAATATGATCATCTTATTACCCCCCCCCCCTCTCTCCTCTCTCCTCTCTCTCTCTCTCTCTCTCCTCTCTCATCTCTCCTCTCTCTCTCCTCTCTCTCTCTCTTATGAATGCGGAAATGCATGCGCGCGCTTGTGCGTGCGCGTACGCGCGCGCGTCGTGTGTGTGTATGTGTGCGTGAATGCGTGCGTGTGGTGTGTGTGGGGGTGGGGGGGGGGGGGGGGGCGCACACGGGCGCGTTGTGTGCATGTTTGTGCGTGCGCTCATGTGCGCGCGCACGTATGTATATATGCATGTGTGTGTGTTGTGTTGTGTATGTTTTGTATGTGTGTATTTGCGCGCGTTCGCGTGCGTGTTTATGTGTGTGAGAGTCTCACGTATGTTGTTGTGTGTAATGTGTGTGGTGTGTGTGTGTGTGTGTGTGTGTGTGGTGTGTGTGTGTGTGTGTGTGTGTGTGTGTGTGTGTGTGTGTGTGTGTGTGTGTGTGTGTGTGTGTGTGTGTGTGTATTTGAGCCTAGCGCGTGTGCACATGCTTCTTTTCGTGTTTTTTTTTCCCTGTGTATATTATCGTGACATCA
>CM031601.1:100922312-100969812 GCA_018398815.1 Conus ventricosus
AAAAAAAATTAACCAAAAATGAAATGAGAGGTATGAGGCGAGTTGAAGAGCATACAACAGAAGAAGGATGAAGGTCTCTCCTTGTCTCAGTATATTGAGAAAACACACTGTTTGTTTTGTACGAGTCTTTTCACAAAACGATACAAGCTACCTTTCACTTGAATTGCCACACACACACACACACACACACAACACACATACACACACACATACACACACACACACACAACACACACACACACACACACACACACACACACACACACACACACACACACACACACACAAACAAACAACATACACACAAATTCGCAAATGTATACAAAAAGCATGTTCTGCAAACACACACACACACATAAATCTATTACTGCATTTACCTAAATAACTGCATGCGCAATTCTGATCACACAAATGTGAGTACACATACAACACATACCAAACACACACAAACACACACACACACACACACACACACACAGAAAATGTGTTCTGTGAAAAATAAACTTATACACATCCCAAATACACCTTCTAAAAGAAACTAATGTACAAGCACACAAACTCACTTGCAGGCACACACACACAAACACACACACCCATGCACACACACACACACACGTGACACGCACACACACACAAACACCTGCCACACCACACATCCACTTGTCTTTAATAATCCACCAACAAACATCTGTCAATCATGTGACAACAAAAACATTCACCTTCTCCTTTTCCATGCCAAAGTCAGCGCAGCTGTGTTCCAGAAACATGTCATACTCCACAAAGGAGTCTTTGTCCAGGAGGACATGAAGACGTTCCCTGGCAGTCAACTTGCCCTGAAACCCCCACATGATCCACATCATCAAAGCAACTGTCAGCACACACGAAATACTCCATGATACTCTGCATCACCTCTGCCCACCCACGAGATCACAACACGTATAAATGAACCCTTAATTCAGAACAATAAAGAACAAGCAGGTTAACTCTTGCCTCCCTTGATGAAATGAATTAGAAGAGTTACCCTAACTTCTTCTTAATTACTGCGGACAGTTCCCTGACCTCACTCCGAAGATCTTCTTTCCGAAAATAAAGAAATTAAAGAAAGAGAACAATGGGGGTGCATGGACAAGATTAGGACTGTCGTTTCATAAATGTTGAATCTTCAGCATTGTTTCTCTCCTAATCATAATCCTCTATATCAGAAGAGCTAATAAACACACACACACACACACACACACAACACACATGCACACGCACAACATAAACACAATGTTCTCATGCACGCACCTACACAGTCACAGCAAATAATAATACAAATTTTAAACATCAGTCATAAAGTTTTCTATCTGTCATTCATACAACACACACACCACCACACACACACACACACACACACACCCACCACACCACACTGTCACGACGACCCCTGGAGGTCTGCCCTGACCGGCACGGTCTAGATGGGAGTGACGGGATGGCTGACCTCGCACGCCTCGCCAGAAGCCCACACGAGAAAGATTACGATACAACACCCCCTTTATTCACACCAGCCACACACGTCATAAATAAGCTTCCAACACACACAACATCGCTACGAATCACAATCCCCGACTAAACCGCGACCGCCAGTCCATTACATGTGACGCATTATAACCACCCATACAGATCAACTATTTATCTACAAACTCCCATCTCGCCCACCCTGACACGATCACACACACCTACCAACGACACGAGCCCGCCACTCAAATCCCAACAACATCTTCCACCATACCCGCACCACGTACACCAATCATAATTACCGCCTCTTCCAGACATATGGACATATACACAATTTAAAGTAACATTTCCAGGCATCCATCCCTTCCCCCACCTGGGTGCCTCCACACCCCTGCCTCCGTCAAGTCTACTGGAGCCACCCAGTCGCACTAGGGCTCCGAACCGGCGACGGTTCTTTAAGGGCGTCGTCACGCCGACACCCTCGCACACAAGCAGGCAGTGAAGAGCGGTCCCGGGGGGGGGGGGGGGCGGGTGGGGGGGGCGGAGGGGGGGGGGGGACGTAGCGCCGTTCTGGAGGTCTCTGGACGGGGGTCAGGGCCGGCCGTCAAGACGGCGGGCTTCCTCTACCAGTCCGCGGTCCGACCAGAGCGTGGCCTCGACCCAGGCGTGGCCACCATCCAGGTCCAGACTCCGGGTGAAGCCCCCGGAAGGGGGGGGGGGGGGGGGGGGCCGGGGGCGGGTGGGGGGGTGTGGGGACGGAGGGGGGGGGGGGGTGTGGGGGGGAACAAGACGTAGCTGGGAGTGAGAGAAGAAAGGGAGGGAGGAAGAGGCAGGAGTAAGGGTTACTGAGAACCCCGCCGTCTGTACAGTCTGACCCATGCTGTTCAAATCTTAACAGCCACTCGCCTGATGGCGAGGGAAGTCTACTAAATGCACCCCAATAATCCCAGCTCAACACAGCCCTGAGCATAACACATTAAAACCCATCAAATCAGGAATGTTCCTAGGCTTCTCACACGATGAGGTAAAAGACTGCATTAAATCAACAGGTATAAAAACAAATATGAATTTATCTTCACCCTTCTCAACTCACGTTTAACATTTGCCTTCTTAGGAAATAAACCAACACAGCGACCACTCGCTTAATACCAGCACCACATTTGCAAATAATAATTCAATGGGGCATAATTGTCACATTTTATAGCCCATTTCAAAATAAACAAAATCTCCAACCACGCATTCCAAACGACAAAACATGCGTACGCACGCTCCGAACATAAAACTCGTTCTCCTAGCACACACAGACGGTGGCCGAAGGATAAGCGGTCCGGCGAATGTGACAGGTGGGGGGACGGAGCGAGGCCAAGCAAGTTCCAACCCTGAATCACCAGTTCTCCTCCCATCCCGTCACCGACTACCGCTCACCCGATGCATAAAAGGGAGAACGAATTTTGGAATAATTTAGAATGGGCCAGGTTTAAGATTGAAATTAACCAGAGAAAGGTCTCACACAATATTTTCACTTACAATTTCGAAAACAAAAGAAAAATTGCGCAAAAGAGAAGACAAAACCGGCTACAACAACAACCCACAACAAACAAACCACGAAATGATGTACCAGCTACCCGTGGGTTGACCCAGAAGAGGGGGTCAACCGAATCTCTCTGCCCTCTGTCCAGACCGAGAGGCCAGAAGCGTCAGATGCTGTGAAAGGAAGAAGTGTATGTCCTCTCTACAGGCCGACTGTAGGAATTGAAGATACCGACTGTACCCTCCGATGATACGGTGAAGAACCAAGACCGGAGCAGGCGCTCCCAGAGACATCTTCGCTCGAGTGAAGAGCTAACTCCCTCAGCGATGGCGGCCCAACATGCCAGCTGCGTCACGAGTGAGCATACTTCAAACTAAAAGAAATGAAGCACGGCGACAGGTAAAAAGACAGGCGAGAGGCCGATAGACAGCAAGTTCGAGAGAAAGGTACCAGCCACCCATGAACCTACAGGATGAATAGCATGGGCAGTGGAATAAGAGAGAGAGAGAGAGAAAGCAACCGAAGTTGAGCTGAACTACACCAAGGTGCAAACCGCCCCACAAGCCACATTAAGGGACGGATACACGACAACAGCAACGACAATAAACAAATGAATAATTCCGCCCCCCTAGATGGGTCAAACGTCGTAGGCCTCGTGACAAACTCGTGACAAACCCCCCTTCTAAAAGCATCTGTTTCTCTGAGATACAGTGCTCCTTTGAACCTTGACGCATGTGCAAATTCACAACAATGGGACCGAACCAACTCTCTGTGCTCGACGGGAGTACGAGGAATCCAATACAAACATTCTACGATAGAATCATCAGGAAATACATAATACTACATTTATCAAACAACTAAGCAAACCTTCCAACCATGAAAGTAACAATCCGAACCATTGGTGATTCACTTTCCGTTAACATCACTGAAGTGAAAACTGTCAGTACACCTGATACAAAGACCAAAAGGGGATATAACCCTGGTTGAGGGGAAGTGTCCCTCTGACGATTTTCCAATGTGCTGACTACGGAGCTCGGCTAGATAGTCAGCATCCGTATTACAGGAACCCTTGATATGACGGAAAGTGAACGCATGACTCTGCAGTTCCACTGCCTAACTCATGAGTCGACGACTGACTGGCGGATCCCGGGCCAAGCACTGGAGAGGATGATGATCGCTCTCCAGTTACAAACTTCCGGCCGTACTTCTTCTGGGGACGCCTGTGCGCGTCCAAATCTGCCGGAGAGCTTCAGCGATAGTAGGGGTATCGATAGTCTAAGCGGGGCAGCCTCTGGGATCGAGTCGCATAGTCTACCGCTACCGAAAGGGAGCGGTGACCGCGATTGGATGGTGGATTAATGGGTCCCACCAGGTCGACCCCAACCTTGCTGAATGGCTCCCCAACCCGTGGCACTGACCCTAGGGGAACACGCTTCAAGCGACCCTTAGGCGTTGTCCGTTGGCAGACATCGCAACTGCGGCAGTATGCTAACCTGTGGTTCATCCCTGGCCAGAAGAAGTCTGTCTACTCGCTCGAGAGTCCGTTTTGAGCCCATATGACCTGCCATGGGGGAATCGTGGGCCTGCCCGGAGAAACAGATTCTCTCAAGCTTTGGGGAATGACAAGCTGCTTGGCCCACACCACACGAATCTGCCGAGTGAAAACCTAAAGAGGATCCTTGTGGAGCTTGAAGTCACCTGGCGTTGTCGGGCCGACTGAGCGGGACGTTCCACAAGTTGTCGAGGCGTTGGTCATCCATGTCCCTGGCCTGATGACGGATTAATGGCTAGCAGGATCGGCCCTTCAGAAAACCTCGTCAGGATCGGACTGAAGAACGGGACGCAATTCCTGTTCCTGCTCCTTAGCTTTTGGCGCGTGGTGGTGACTCCCACACACGCCTTGTAGGGGCAAATCCGTCGTAGACACGGACTGATGCGTCCGTCTGCCCGAAGGGTGATAGTATTCCCTACGATAAGGGAATACCGATGGTCGCTCCACGCGATCGAGGCCCATACTTCGCACAACGGAAGTAGGGGGTGGAGATAGAAGAAACGAGTACTAAGGACGGGTGGAGGTAAAATCCAGCCTCCAACCCGCCACATCGTAACATGGCGCCCCCGCGGGCTATAGGGAAACTAAATCCTTATCCACAAAAGGTGTTGATGCTCCCGAATCCTGTGGTGTCGACCAAGGATGAACCAACATCAGAAAGAAACATGGTACACTCTGTACCACCAGAATATTGGAGGACCCCACGTTAGCCGAGGCGCGAGGATGCTGGAAAGGACTAGCCCCATGAATACCAGCGGCTTTAGGACAATCTTTGCCTAATGTGGCCAGGACGACACAAAGAAATCACTGTCGGGGCGCTGATATCCCCGATGAACTGCCTGCTTGTTCACCCGCTAGCAGTTGTCGGCGCCTTTATTGCCACTTAAATCCAGTGGAGGCTTCCTCTCCGTATCTGGGCGATGCCCATAAGCCCTGCGAGTTCAGCAAAACACCTCAGCGAAATCCTGAGGTGCTGTCTCGCCTTATCGGATCCTCAATCGGGGGAACAGTGTTGTGAGGATGTTCAATGGAGGATCAGATCCTCAGCGCCAACTTAGCAACTGACGCCAGTACCCTAGGTTTTGCGCACAGCCTATCACCAAACTGCACGAAGGTCTCGTATTATGCTTCTTCAGGGACCTGAACTTTCCTCCTGTACGTCTCTGGGGGTTAAGGTGGAAACGCTTACGCAGAGCCAACCTGCATGTCTGCATATAGAGCGCTTCATTTAGAGTGAGCACACACTCCCTTGCAGCACCCGACCAACCAGGAAAAAAGGTTTGCATAGCTTTTGTTCCTCAGGACAAATTGGTATGAACTAGAAACCTTGTCAAATTGCTCTAGGAAACATATCCAAGTCCTCACTAGGTCTGAAAACTCTGAAGCTTTTTACTTTGGGCCTCTAATCTATCACACTGCCTGGTGTGATTACCCCCTGACTTACTGATGCGGGGACCGCGAAAGAGATGTTCATTCTCCCTCGCAGTGCACTCCCATCCTGTCTAGTTCTTCCCGACGGAGGGCAGCCTCTTCCCTACGTGAGCCTCTGTTGGCAGCTCTTCCCTACGCTGAGCAGCATCTTCCCTACGTGTCTCCTGTCTGGCAGCCTCTTCCTCCTTTACGAAGGGCCTCCTGTCGGGCAGCTTCTTCCTTACGAAGGGCCTCCTGTCGGGCCAGCCTTTCTCTGCGCAGCTAAGCCTCTTTCCCTATGCAGAATCTCCTGTCTGTCATTCTCCTCTCGGCGCAGAGCCCTCCATCCTATCCACTCTTCCCTAGCTGAGCAGCCTCTTCCTACGAAGGGCAGCCTCTTCCTACGAAGGGCTTCCTGTCGGGCAGCTTCTTCTTACGAAGGCTCTGTCGGGCAGCTTCTTCCTTTCGAAAGGGCCTCTGTCGGGCAGCCTCTTCTCGTCGCTGCTGCTCTAGGAACATCAGGACAGAGGTGATTGTCTGGGAGGGATTCACCACTCCGACATGGAGGATGACCCGTCTGACCCGTCCCTTGGGTCTGACCTTCCCATGTGGGAGGAAAGTCCCCCAGGATACTCCTTACGAGGGGAAGCATGGAGAATAGGGGGCTTTGGTTTCTGCGGGAATCAACAGAAGCCCACAGTTGCTTCTCTATACTCTGAGCTCCGAGCGGAAGTGCCCAGTCCGGGGTATCTGCTAGGAAAATCCCCCCCTAGCGAAGAAGAAGTGTATGTATCGCTGGGACTATCCGGCATACAGCACTGGAATAAGTGGAAGTTACTGTAGTTCGAGTGCTGGTACTTATAGTGGGGATACATTTAGAAGACCTTCTTCTTCGACGCCGAGTGCCATACCACCGGCACCGGCGTAGCCCATGACAAATTTATCCTACAGTTATCAAATACAGGGGAAAGACTATTCCATTGAAAAACAAATATTTTAGGGAGTTGTGGTGTTATATGTGTGTATGTATGGGTGTGGTGTGTGCGGACAAGTTCCGGCTGATCCCACTCTGGCAACACGGGCTCTACAAACACGAGCAAAACAGTGCGGTGGGGATCACCGAAAAATAAACAAAACAAACTATGTCCGGCTGCCCCACTCTGGCAACACCGCGCTCACAGCACGAGCAAAACAGTGGGTGGGTGGGGCTGGCCGGAAAATATAACAGGCTGACGCCAATCCGGTGTGTGGAAAAAAATAAAATTACACTTACGTCCGATACAACCCAATGTACTCAATAACCCGGTAGAGAAAAAAAAAAAACCAAAACTGGCTCTAAATAACAACAGGAATGGAAGACTGAGCGGCAACAGAAAGCAAGATTACCGGCCGTACCTGAGTGGGTCCCGGCGGAAGGAGGTCTGGACGCGGTCGGAACACACCCGCGGTCTCACCTCGGACCCCCCGGGTCACACGGATGTTCCTTTAGGCCACAAGGACTCCCGTCACGCTAGAGTTCACTCCAGCCAACCCACACGAACAAACACGACAAACTGACCTATACATATACAAAACAGACAAACCTAAACAGGTACTCCGCGAAACGAGAGTGGACTGGTAGAGCCCTTCACATCCCCGGACGAGCCCCCACATTTGTCACGACCGACTCCCTGGAGGTGGCCCTGACGGATCGGTCTTGATGGGGTGTGCAGGGGATGTGCCTGTGACCTCACACGCTCCCGCAAGAGCCCACACGATCATGATTACGTACAAACACCCATTTTATTCACACCAACCACACACCAGTCTGTAATTATGCTTTCCAATACACACAAATGCACAATCTCAATCAGCATTCCAACGCACCACACATGCACAATCACAATCAAGCACTCCAACACACACATCATGCCACAATTATTAATATTAACATTTTCACTTACGACGTACACAATACAATTATCGCATTCCTGCACTATGACATATACACAATTATAAAGATACATTTCCAGCATCCATCCCTTCACACCTGGAGTGCCTCCACACCCCTGCCTCCGTCAGTCTACTGGGAGCACCTGTCGCATAGGTGCTCCGAACAGGGTTGGTTCTGGAAGGATCGCTCAAAGCGAAACCCTCGACACGCACGCAGGCAGTGATGAGAGCGCGTTGGGGGGGGGGGGGGGGGCGAGGGGGGGAGAACGTGTCGTTGTTACTGGAGGTCCTGGACGGGTATCAGGGTTCGGCCAGTCAGCGGGGGCTTTTCTTCCAGTCCGCGTCCCAGCCAGAGGTGGTCAACCTGGCAAGTGGCACCACCTGTCCGTCGGGTCTCAGCCAGAGCGTGGGCCTCAACAGCGTGGCCACCCATCCTGTCCGCGGTCTCAGCCAGAGCGTGGGCCTCAACCAGCACGTGGCACCATCAGTCCGCACGGGTCAGCCAGAGCGTGGCCTCAACAGCACGTGGCACTCCAGTCGCTTGGTTCCCGCCAGAGCGTGGCCTCATACCCAGCCTCTGGCACCCACATTCAGACTCCGGTGAAGCCCCCGGGATGGGGGGGGGGGGAACGTAGTGGGAGGAGAGAGAAAGGGAGGGAAGGAGGAAGGAAGGAAGAAGGGAAGGGTACTGGAACCCGGATCAGCTCAATTTACTCCCCGTATCGTTTACTCCCCGGCTCCTTTACTCCCCGGTTAGGGTTACGGTTTAGGGTTAGGGTAGGGATAGGATTAGCGGTTTAGGGATAGGGTTAGGTTAGGGGTTAGGGGTGAGGGTTAGGGAAAGGGTAGGGTTAGGGATAGGGTTACGGTAGGATAGGGTTAGGGATTGGGTTAGTGTTAGGGTTAGGGATTAGGGTTAGGGTTAGGGTTAGGGGATAGGGTTAGGGTTAGGGAGGTTAGGGATAGGGTTTTGGGTTAGGGTTAGGGATAGGGTTAGGGTTAGGGATAGGGTTAGGGTTAGGGTTAGGCGAGCCGGGGGAGTAACGAGCCGGGGGAGTAACGAGCCGGGGGAGTAATGAGATGCTCCCCTGGAACCCCGCCGTCAGTACAGTCTGACCCATGCTGCTAAATCTTAACAGCCACTCGCATGATGGGCGAGGGGAAGTCTACCAAACGCACCAACAGCCCCAGCTCAACACAGACCTGACATAACACAGTAAACCAATCAAATCGTTAAAGTCTTCTCACATGAAGCAGGTAAGGGACTGCATTAAATCAACAGGCTATAAAACAAATATGAATTATCTTCACCCTTCTCTCACTCACGTTTAACAATTTCCTTTCTTAGGAAATAAACCAACACAGCGACCATCGCTTAATAACTGCCACCACATTTGCAAATAATAATTCAATGGCATAATTGTCACATTTTATAGCCACATTTCAAAATAACACAATCTCCAACCACGCATCCGAACGACAAATCATGCGTACGCACACTCGCGAACATAAAACTCGTTCTCCTTGCACACACAAACAGACGGTGGCCGAAGAATAAGAGTCCGGCGAATGTGACAGGGGCGGACGAGCGAGACCAAGCAAGTTCCAACCCTGAATCACCAGGTTCTCTCCCATCCCCACCAACTACCGCATCACCAGATGCATAAACAGGAGAAAGAATTTTGGATATAATTTAGAATGGCCAGGTTAAAGATTGAATTAACCAGAGAAAAGGTCTCAAACAATATTTCTTTACAATTTTGAAAAACAAAAGAAAATTGCGCAAAAGAGAAGAATAAGCCGGCTAACAACAACAAACCAAAACAAACAAACCACGAAACTGATGCTTACCAGCTACCCGTGGGTGCCCCAGAAGAGGCGGGTCAAACGACTCTCTCTGCCCTCTGTCCAGTCGAGAGGACAGAAGCGCAGATGCGGAGAAAGAAGAAGTGATGTCCCTCTCCTACAGGCCGACTGTAGGAATTGAAGATACCGACTGTACCCTCGATGATACGGTGAAGAACCAAGACCGGAGCAGGCGCTCCCAGAGACATCTTCCGCTCGAGTGAAGAGCTAACCTCCTCAGCGATGGCGGCCAACATGCCACGCTGCGTCACAGAGTGAGCATACTTCAAACTAAAAGAAATGAAGCACGTGCGACAGGTAAAAAGACAGGCGAGGGGCCGATAGACAGCAAGTTCGAGAGAAAGGTACCAGCCACCCATGAACCTGCAGGATGAATAGCACGGGCAGTGGGATTAGAGAGAGAGAGAGAGAAAGCAAACCGAAGTTGAGCTGAACTACACCAAGGTGCAACCGCACCACAAGCCACATTAAGGGACGGATACACGACAACAGCAACGACAATAAATAAATGAGTATTCCGCCACCCTAGATGGGTCAAACGTCGTAGGCCTCGTGACAAACTCGTGACAACGTTATTAAACACAATGTTGTCACTGCTAATGAAGTCACAGTAATTCTACTTTCTGACTCAGATCAAACATATCATTCTGTATCACATTTGTCAAAAAGGTTTTTGACTCAAGCAAACCCAGAACGCTAAGGCTGACTGATGCATTAAGTGCACGTTGATGCACAATACTATATTGCTCCTTGTCATTCAGTGATGACATCTTTTATACCTGTAAATATAATTTGAGTTTTGTTTAGGAATCACAACCAAAAAGTGATGTATCATTATTCACTCAAAACAAATGATAATGATAGCTCAGCAGTCAAAACATGGACTCAAACACTAATAACCACTTTGTGAACCTAACAAAAGGCTTAACATTCATTTGTCACAACTTTACAATCAAAATAAGGTTTACAAAGTTTTTATATTCTGTTAAATATACGTTTCAGACAAAAATGTCATGTTTAAATACCACCACAACCACCCTTCCCCACCTAAAAATGGTTTTGAACCCAAAAGTGTCCTTGGGTCTTTTGGGACCTCAGGATGCCTTGGAGTTCGACGCAACAAACTACAAGCAAACAGACTCTTTACTTAAGGAACTGTCTGACACTATGCTAGAAGATGCCCATTCTGCTAATTTCTGTGGCAAAATCCAGGCTAGACTCATTGTCTGTTTCATCCCCATTGTCTTCAGATTCAGAACCCAAGCCTTGAATTTCTGCTTCTAATTTAATCTAAAACTGATTCAAATTCAGAAGAAAAGAAAATCAAAATCTACTGCCTTGCCTCTCTAAAATTATCAGCACAATCTCCACGCGACTATGAGGCAACATTCAATTCATTTTCTTGAGAACAGAAATCAACCCTTGCCTGTGATGTAGGCCTAGTTCTTACATGTTCTGTGTTTACAGTTTCACATGCTTTATCTGTGAAGGATGCACACTCATCATGTGCAATTGTCACAATCTCACGATTGCCATTCAGTTCATATTCGCTTTCTACGTTCATATCTTGCAAACCACTAGTAGAACATGCTGCTACGTACATTTGTTGTCTTTGCTTCCAAAGTTCTTCTTGCTCTTTTTCAACTTTCCTTCACAGGAGCAACTGACGTCTTTTGTTCTGTAAGGTGACATTGTAAGGTACCGATTTGGCGGTGGGGGTGGGGTGATCAGAGACAAAAATCACAATAGATAACACCGGTGTTTGGTGTCTGGGAAGATGACGGCTTGTTCTTCTGGGTGTACAGGACAATGAAAACTGAAATGCTAATTTCGAGCTAAACAACAATTTGAAAAAGATGTTGACCGCAGGCGGAAATCAACTGCAGGCGAGAACAACAGAAATAAAATAAAACAAAAGAAAACAAAAGATGTACGCGTTGAAACAACATATTGAAAGCACATTCTACAACTCAAAAATTCGTAGATAAAACAACTCACCTTAAATCAATTTTTAATCGACGTGTTGTGATTTTGCATCCGAAGCCTGCCTGTGAAAGAACTTTGTCGTTAGCGCCGAAGTGGACAGCGCGATAGAGTATTTTCCCTTTGTTGAATTTTTCTACTTCTTCTTCCTAAAATACTGGTTCACTCAAAAACGAGTAGGTCACCAGCGCGCATGTTAAAAAGTAAAATAAAATAACATAAAACATAAAACAGTGCGACTCAGACTGTTGGCCACTGGAGCAAATTTGGCTACAAGGGTCGCACTCGATATTCAAGAAGTTAAAAGCAATGGCCAAATTCAGGCCCAGGTAATAGTAAAATATCTGGGGAAGTAAAAATAGAAAATCGTCAATATGCAGATCTCACTGACCACAGGGAAAGTCCTGTTGACAGTGGGAAAGACTACAACTTTGGATTCTCTCTTGAGGGCACATAAGACCGTATGGCGAAAGCTTGGCTGTGTCTGGAGTGGCACTGTCTTCGTCTGTCCGTGGGCAGGGGTGGTTGGGTCTGTGGGGTGTGCTCGGCAGCTGGGGGGTGGTGTTCTTCGCCGGTGGGCTTTGCAGTCATGAAATACGGGCTGGTACACCCATGGGGATGCTACTTTAAGGCTGTTATGAGCTGCATCCTGTAGTCTAATTTACCTCTGTTCAGGAGCAGTTATGTCCCTTGATATCTTAATGGAGTGTCCTGTGCGTGCCTGTACCCATCGTCAACACAGCGCAGGCCTCCAAGGGTGGTACAGGACTGCTCTAAAGGCAGGCGAAGACAGTGCTTCTCTGGGTCCTCCCCAGCACCTTCGGGTGTTTCTTTTTCTTCTTTGCCTTAACTAGGCTGACCCTGGAGAAAGGTCCAGTGACGGTGAGGAAAGACCCACTGACCACAGGGAAAGTCCTGTTGACAGTGGGAAAGACTACAACTTTGGATTCTCTCTTGAGGGCACATAAGACCGTATGGCGAAAGCTTGGCTGTGTCTGGAGTGGCACTGTCTTCGTCTGTCCGTGGGCAGGGGTGGTTGGGTCTGTGGGGTGTGCTCGGCAGCTGGGGGGTGGTTGTTCTTCGCCGGTGGGCTTTGCAGTCATGAAATACGGGCTGGTACACCCATGGGGATGCTACTTTAAGGCTGTTATGAGCTGCATCCTGTAGTCTAATTTACCTCTGTTCAGGAGCAGTTATGTCCCTTGATATCTTAATGGAGTGTCCTGTGCGTGCCTGTACCCATCGTCAACACAGCGCAGGCCTCCAAGGGTGGTACAGGACTGCTCTAAAGGCAGGCGAAGACAGTGCTTCTCTGGGTCCTCCCCAGCACCTTCGGGTGTTTCTTTTTCTTCTTTGCCTTAACTAGGCTGACCCTGGGAGAAAGGTCCAGTGACGGTGAGGAAAGACCCACTGACCACAGGGAAAGTCCTGTTGACAGTGGGAAAGACTACAACTTTGGATTCTCTCTTGAGGGCACATAAGACCGTATGGCGAAAGCTTGGCTGTGTCTGGAGTGGCACTGTCTTCGTCTGTCCGTGGCAGGGGTGGTTGGGTCTGTGGGGTGTGCTCGGCAGCTGGGGGGTGGTGTTCTTCGCCGGTGGGCTTTGCAGTCATGAAATACGGGCTGGTACACCCATGGGGATGCTACTTTAAGGCTGTTATGAGCTGCATCCTGTAGTCTAATTTTACCTCTGTTCAGGAGCAGTTATGTCCCTTGATATCTTAATGGAGTGTCCTGTGCGTGCCTGTACCCATCGTCAACACAGCGCAGGCCTCCAAGGGTGGTACAGGACTGCTCTAAAGGCAGGCGAAGACAGTGCTCTCTGGGTCCTCCCCAGCACCTTCGGGTGTTCTTTTCTTCTTTGCCTTACTAGGTGACCCTGGAGAAGGTCGTGCGGTGAGAGAAGCCCCTGACACAGGAAAGTCCGTGACGTGGAAGACTACAACTTTGGTTTCTCTATGAGGCCATTGACCGTTTGGCGAAAGCTTGGTGTGTCTGGAGTGGCACTGTCTTCGTCTGTCCGTGGCAGGGGTGTGGTCTGTGGTGTGCTCGCAGCTGGGGGGTGTAGTCTTCGCGGTGGACTTTGCAGTCATGCTAATACGGGCTGGTAACACCCATGGGGATCATTAGCTAGTTTAAGGCTGTTATGGCTGCTCCGTAGTCTAATTTACTCTGTTCAGGAGCAGTTATGTCCCTTAGATTTAAGGATGGTCCCTGTGCGTGCCTGTACCCTCGTCACACAGCGCAGGCTCCAAGGGTGGTACAGGACTGCTCTAAAGGCAGGCAAGACAGTGCTTCTCTGGGTCCTCCCCAGCACCTTCGGGTGTTTCTTTTTCTTTTTTGCCTAACTAGCTGACCTGAGAAAGGCCCGTGCGGTGAGGAAAGACCCACTGACCACAGGGAAATCCTGTTGGGCAGTGGGAAAGACAACAAAATTTGGATTCCTCTTTAGGGCACATAAGGGCCCTATGGCGAAAGCTTGGCCCGTGTCCCGGAGTGGCACTGTCTTTTGTCTGTTTCCCTGGGCAGGGTTTGGGTTGGGTCTGTGGGGTGTGCTGGGCAGCTGGGGGGGGTGTTTTCCCCCGTGGCTTTGCATCTGAAATGGGGGCTGGTACCCCCATGGGGGATGCTACTTTAAGGCTTTTATGGCGCATCCTTAGTCAATTTACCTCTGTTGGGAGCAGTTATGCCCCTTGATTCTTAATGGATGCCCGTGCGGCCTGCCCCTCTCAACACAGCGCAGGCCCAAGGGGGTACGGACGCTCAAAACGCGAAGACAGTTCTCGGGGGCCCCCCCAGCACCTTTGGGGTGTTTTTTTTTCTTAGAAAACGTAAATATCAGATCTCAAAACTGTCGAATCAAATTTGTTTTTTTAAATGAGATTGCTTTGTGGCAATCTTGATGGCACCCGGCAGTGATTCCCAGCCAAAAAGAAGGGAAAAAAAGAAGTCCTGTCAATATTTGATGCAGGTAGGGTATAAAATTGACCGCCACTCCTGGTGCTACTTTTTTTTCAATATAGTTGTTCCAGGGGAATTCGTTTACTTTGCTCGCCTTTGAAGAAGATTTTAAATTTTGAAAAAAACTTTTCTCTCTTCAAAGGGGTTTTCCATTCTAATTTCCTCATGTTCTTCCTGTTTCTCCTTTTCTCTGTGGGTTCCCTTTTTTTTCGAACCGTGTGCTCTTTTCTAAATTTTTTCGAGGTTATCAATGCCCTTTAAAAGGAAGGATCCCAAATGAGAAAAAAACCATTTTCCAGACTGGTAAAACCAGGTTTGTAGCGTCGTCTTAAACCTTTTGGGGGCAGTCATTGATTTTCCCCTGTTAAGAAAGCTAAGTGTTATTTCTTTCTTAATACAAAATTGTAAATGTTTTTTCCTTTGAAGACAAATCTATAATCCCCTAAATTTTTTGCAGCATTAGTTTTTTTAGAATAGTTTTTATGGTAGAAAAAATCTGTCAAATTGGTGAGCGTTTTGTTACATTTTCGCAACCTTGGCATTTTTGGGGGATGAAATTCCATTTTCCGGTTTTTTCCCCCACTCTTGTAAAGGTTTTGATCTCTTGTAGAATGGTGTATCATTCTTGCTTCTGATTGGTCTATATACTAAGTGTCACTGCAAAAGCCTTTATAGTTTCCCCAGGAGATGGGATTTCTATTAGTCATTTAAAAAAATTTGGAAAAACAAGGGCCCCGGAAATTTCCCCGTGGTACACCTGACAGACGGGTTTTGCAAGGGATGACGCCCTTCCACAAAAAACTTTCTGCGCTTCCCAACAAGAAATGTCAGCCCTTTTTAGCAAAGAACCGCCAATCCCGATGTTTTTCAATTAAGCAGAGCCTTTTGGTAAACTTATCAAAGGCTTTAGAAAAGTCAAATAAAATTGCTTATTGCGTTGTTGTTAAGACAGTTTTAAATCATTGAAGTTGTTATAAGTTGGGTCTTCAAACCCTTCGCTGTCTAAAACCTGCTGGGCGTTATTTAAAAAGTCTTTTTTTGTAAGGGGGTCCATTATGCACTATATATTATGGTTAAAGTAGTTTAGCTGATTGGATGTAAGAGATACAGGCTTAGTTCTCTGCTTTTGTTTTGTCCCCCTTTGATAAAGGAAAAATGTCCATCTCGCCACTATCAGGTTTTACTCCCTGGTCCTTTGAAGTTTGGTAAAATAGGGGTATCCTCACTAAATTCATTGGCACAAAATTTTTTAAGACTTCCAGGAAGCCTCGGGACCCGAGCTTTGTTTTTAAGGGGCGTAATTAAATACTCCTGCTTTGTTTACCTTTATGTTTTTATTTCAGGGATTATCATCATCCTTTAGTCAACGTTTAAATTTAAAAGGTTTAGGATTTGAGAAAATGAACAAAAAAGCTTGTTTGAAGTTTTTCTTTCCCTTCAGGGCCTTAAATTTGGTTAGTCTGGTTGTTTCTCAGGTTTGGGAAACCCAATGTTGTCCTGTCTCTTACCCTTTTGTAAGCCATAATTTCTTGTTTGATGATCCCTTTTGAAATCATGAATTTAACATAATTGGAGTGAGCAAAACATTCCCCTGACACCCTTTCTTTAAAAATTTTAACCTAACCCGTAATCTTCTGAATTTTGGGTGTATTTCAATTTCTTAAAGAAACGATGTTTCCCTTCTCAACAAACGTTTAGTTTTTGTAGTAATCCATGGTGGGGGTTCTTGCTTGAAGTTATTTTTTGGGGTATTTGTCTCCATAAAAAATTCCCAATTTTGTTTTTATACACTTCCAAAGGTCATGCCTTATCTTTAAAAAAAACATGGGACCCCAAAAAAACGACGAAAACAGAGTTCCCTGCGCAATTTTTGGGAACTCTCTTGGTCCCGATTGATGGTAGTTTAGGGGGGTTTTTTTTCGAAAGGGGTTTAAAGTTTCTCTCTAAGGAATCATGTCTTCCCCACCTCAAAATTTAATTTCCCATTCCCAAACCCTTCAAATGTTAAAAAAAAAAATCCAAATCCAACCCATTGGGTTTTAACTATCCTAACCCTCTTTTTTAAAAAAACTTATTAATATTTTTTTCTGATTGTTACCAAATGGATCTTCACCCAAAAAAAAACTGGGAAGTTTAAAATCTCCCCCAAAACCTAAATTGCCTTCCTATTGGGCCCAAAACAATGTTGAAATGTCTCTGCAGATAGACGAACATACATTTTCTCTGGTCTGGAGGTCTGTAAACTGATCTAACAAACGGAAATTAAAAGGGGGTAGGGAACGAAACAAAACAGTAACAAGGGGGTTTGTTTTTCTCCCCTAAGGAAACCTAACACAGAGTAACTTTTTTTCAAGCGGCAAGCCTTTTAAACTTCAAAAAAAAGTCAGACAATACATGACGAACAATCTAATGTGGGGGGGAAAAAACAGTTCAGGTTTTTGGCCTCGCTTGTTTTTTCCCCCCCTTTTAAATTTTTGTCTATGTATTTGTCTCCTTTTTTCAATTTAAATACCCCATTGTTTAGTTTATCGTTTACTGTTCCCTACCTCATTTCATTTCCGATTTTGCTTTGATTAAATTGAGGTTATTTGTATTTGTTTCTGTCGCTGTGTGTTTGTCTTTTGATCTCCCTTGCATTTTGGGTGGATCCCTGGTGTAGGCTCAAAGACTGTCCCCTATATTGCAACTTTTTTTCCTCCCCACACTTTCGTTTGGTTGCATTTACTACTCTTCGCTGGCTGCTCTGGGGGTGCTATTGGATTCTTTTTGCACCCATGGTGGTGAGAACACACAGTATTATGGACTGTGACGTGTCTCTATTGGACGCCGGGAGCGCAGACAACCAGCGTGTCTCCCTGATGAGTCCCGATCCAGCGGGCGAAAGGCCTGGAGCAGACAATACAAATATATCTGCCTTCAAAAGGGATTGCGATGGTTCCCTTATGCAGTAGTGAAGAGTTTTCATATCTGTAACGTTTTTTTTTTTAATTTCATTTTCCCAGTTTCTCCATCTTCAAACTCCCCTTCCCCTCTACTCAAGTCCAAATCTTTGCCAGACAGTTCAGTTGTTGGCCTGCGCTTGTTTTTCCCCCACTATCAGATTGTTCGTTATGTATTTGTCTGACTTTATTCAAGTTTAAAAGGCTGTGCCAGTCTTGAATAAAGTTACCCCTGTGTTAGGTTTCCTTATAGGAGCAAAACATACCCCACTTGTTTACTGTTTATCGTTTACTGTTCCCTACCTCATTTCATTTCCGATTTTGCTTTGATTAAATTGAGGTTATTTGTATTTGTTTCTGTCCGTCTGTGTGTTTGTCTTTTGATCTCCATTGCATGTTTGGGTGATCCTCAGGCGTAGGCTCAAAGACTGCCCCCTATATTGCATAATGTCTTTAGTTTTACAGCAATTTTTTTTCCTCCCCACACTTTCGTTTGGTTGCATTTACTACTCTTCGCTGGCTGCTCTGGGGGTGCTATTGGATTCTTTTTGCACCCATGGTGGTGAGAACACCACAGTATTATGGACTGTGACGTGTCTCTATTTGACGCTGGGAGCGCAGACACAACCAGCAGTGTCTCCCTGATGAGTCCGATCCAGCGGGCGAAAGGCCTCGGAGCAGGCAATACAAATATATCTGCCTTCAAAAGGGATTGCGATGGTTCCCTTATGCAGCTAGTGAAGAGTTTTCATATCTGTAACTTTTTTTTTTTTTAATTTCATTTTCTCAGTTTCTCCATCTTCAAACTCCCCTCTCCCTCCCCTCAAGTCCAAATCTTTGCCAGACGTTCAGTTGTTGGCCTGCGCTTGTTTTTCCCCCACTATTAGATTGTTCGTCTATGATTTGTCTGACTTTATTCAAGTTTAAAAGGCTGTGCCAGTCTTGAATAAAGTTACTCTGTGTTAGGTTTCCTTATAGGAGCAAAACATACCCCACTTGTTTACTGTTTATCGTTTACTGTTCCCTACCTCATTTCATTTCCGATTTTGCTTTGATTAAATTGAGGTTATTTGTATTTGTTTCTGTCCGTCTGTGTGTTTTTCTTTTGATCTCCTTGCATCTTTGGGTGGATCCTCAGGCGTAGGCTCAAAGACTGTCCCCTATATTGCATAATGTCTTTAGTTTTACAGCAACTTTTTTTCCTCCCACACTTTCGTTTGGCTGCATTTACTACTTCTCGCTGGCTGCTCTGGGGGTGCTATTGGATTCTTTTTTGCACCCATGGTGGTGAGAACACCACAGTATTATGGACTGTGACGTGTCTCTATTTGACGCGGGAGCGCAGACACAACCAGCCGTGTCTCCTGATGAGTCCCGATCAAGCGGGCGAAAGGCCTCGGAGCAGGCAATACAAATATATCTGCCTTCAAAAGGGATTGTGATGGTTCCCTTATGCAGCTAGTGAAGAGTTTTCATATCTGTAACTTTTTTTTTTTTTTTTAAATTTCATTTTCCCAGTTTCTCCATCTTCAAACTCCCCTCTCCCCTCCCCTGAAGTCCAAATCTTTGCCAGACAGTTCAGTTGTTGGCCTGCGCTTGTTTTTCCCCACTATTAGATTGTTCGTCTATGTATTTGTCTGACTTTATTCAAGTTTAAAAGCTGTGCCAGTCTTGAATAAAACTTACTCTGTGTTAGGTTTCCTTATGCGAGCAAAACATACCCCACTTGTTTACTGTTCATCGTTTACTGTTCCCTACCTCATTTCATTTCCGATTTTGCTTTGATTAAATTGAGGTTATCTGTATTTGTTTCTGTCCGTCTGTGTGTTTGTCTTTTGATCTGCCTTGCATCTTTGGGTGGATCCTCAGGCGTAGGCTCAAAGACTGTCCCCTATATTGCATAATGTCTTTAGTTTTACAGCAACTTTTTTTCTTCCCACACTTTCGTTTGGTTGCATTTACTACTCTTCGCTGGCTGCTCTGGGGGTGCTATTGGATTCTTTTTTGCACCCATGGTGGTGAGAACACCACAGTATTATGGACTGTGACGTGTCTCTATTTGACGCCGGGAGCGCAGACACAACCAGCCGTGTCTCCCTGATGAGTCCCGATCCAGCGGGCGAAAGGCCTCGGAGCAGGCAATACAAATATATCTGCCTTCAAAAGGGATTGCGGTGGTTCCCTTATGCAGCTAGTGAAGAGTTTTCATATCTGTAACTTTTTTTTTTTTTAATTTTATGTTCCCAGTTCTCCATCTTCAAACCCCCTCTCCCCTCCCTCAAGTCCAAATCTTTGCCAGACAGTTCAGTTGTTGGCCTGCGCTTGTTTTTCCCCCACTATTAGATTGTTCGTCTATGTATTTGTCTGACTTTATTCAAGTTTAAAAGGCTGTGCCAGTCTTGAATAAAAGTTACTCTGTGTTAGGTTTCCTTATGGGAGCAAAACATACCCACTTGTTTACTGTTTATCGTTTACTGTTCCCTACCTCATTTCATTTCCGATTTTGCTTTGATTAAATTGAGGTTATTTGTATTTGTTTCTGTCCGTCTGTGTGTTTTTCTTTTGATCTCCCTTGCATCTTTGGGTGGATCCTCAGGCGTAGGCTCAAAGACTGTCCCCTATATTGCATAATGTCTTTAGTTTTACAGCTACTTTTTTTCCTCCCCACACTTTCGTTTGGTTGCATTTACTACTCTTTGCTGGCTGCTCTGGGGGTGCTATTGGATTCTTTTTTGCACCCATGGTGGTGAGAACACCACAGTATTATGGACTGTGACGTGTCTCTATTTGACGCCGGGAGCGCAGACACAACCAGCCGTGTCTCCCTGATGAGTCCCAATCCAGCGGGCGAGAGGCCTCGAAGCAGGCAATACAAATATATCTGCCTTCAAAAGGGATTGCGGTGGTTCCCTTATGCAGCTAGGGAAGAGTTTTCATATCTGTAACTTTTTTTTTTTAATTTCATTTTCCCAGTTTCTCCATCTTCAATCTCCCCTCTCCCCTCAAGTCCAAATCTTTGCCAGACAGTTCAGTTGTTGGCCTGCGCTTGTTTTTCCCCACTATTAGATTGTTCGTCTATGTATTTGTCTGACTTTATTCAAGTTTAAAAGGCTGTGCCAGTCTTGAATAAAATTTACTCTGTGTTTGGTTTCCTTATGGGAGCAAAACATACCCCACTTGTTTACTGATCCAACAATGACAGGTCTCTTATTCTTAAAATTAATCCTACAAAGTAAACTTTCACTATTTTTGCCTTGATATAAAAACTCACTGGCTAAGTTCTTCCTAATGGCAATCAAGACTCCCCCACCTCTTTTTCCAAGTCTGTCCTTTCTATAAATATCAAAATCATCCATTAGAAGTTCACTGCTGGATGTTCCAGTTTCTAGCCAAGTTTCTGTTCCAATTACAACATCAATGTTTTTTTCGGTGACTAAATTACTGAGTTCTTCCTTTTTCTTGAAAAGAGATTGAAAATTTACGACTATGCATTTAAGTTTATCTTTTTCTCTTAATGATTTGGGGTTCTTTAGCCCAAAGCGCCGTGTGCTAACCTAACACGCACGCTCACGTCAACATGTGCATTCACACTAACAGACAATTACTATGACATACTACTACCACTAATGATAATAATAATAGACAATTTTGAAATTCATCGACTGAAACAATCTACAAATTAATTAACCAGTGTGTTTTATAAGAAGAATATTGGGATGAACGAATAATTATCAAGATACGTATAGGCCTATAAATCAAACATAGTAGCAACTAAAATTGTCACAGGAGTCATTTTTCTACCGGAGTCAATATTCTACGTAACCATGGGAGTCAATATTCTACAGAATATTGACTCCAAAACCTGTAGAAAACTGAACGGTTCATTTTTCTCCGGAGAAAAAAGAACCGGGGAGTCAAATTTCTATGGAGTCCATATTCTACGTAACACCGGCACAGAGTATCTGCTGTTACGAGTTACCTAGATTATCATCCGCAATGACTTTTTTTTTTTTTTAACGCTGGGGAAACAATGTTGATCCGGTTTCTGGATTGTCGGTCCAAGGAAATGACGCTTTTGGCACTAGTAATCACTTAAAGAGAAAAGCTACCAAAAGGGGGAAACATAGTGTTACTGCTGGATTTCTCAGCCTCAGTTTCCCCACAGCTAGCAGTGAGGACACGTGTGTTGACGAGAGGTCTACAAACAAAGAGAAGTAAGCATCTGTCTGTCTGCGTTTTCCCTCCTGTATAGTGTTTGTCTTCTCACTAGATGAGACGTGTGTGTGTGTGTGTGTGTGTGTGTGTGTGTGTGTGTGTGTGTGTGTGTGTGTGTGTGTGTGTGTGTGTAAATGAATGCGTGTGTGCGTGTGTGTGTGAGTGTATGTATGTGTGTGTGTGTGTGTGTGTGTGTGTGTGTGTGTGTGTGTGTGTGTGTGTGTGTGTGTGTGTGTCTGTGTGTGTGTGTGTGTAAATGAATGTGTGTGTGTGTGTGTGTAAATGAATATGTGTGTGTATGTGTGTGTGTGTGTGTGTGTGTGTGTGTGTGTGTGTGTGTGTGTGTGTGTGTGTGTGTGTGTGTATAAATGAATGTGTGTGTGTGTGTGTGTGTGTGTGTGTGTGTGTGTGTGTGTGTGTGTGTGTGTGTGTGTAAATGAATGTGTGTGTGTGTGTGTGTGTGTGTGTGTGTGTGTGGTGTGTGTGTGTGTGTGTGTGTGTTTTGTGGTTCTGTTCGTGGACTGTAAGTTCGTTTATTTCTATTTCCATCTGTGCTGGGAATTTCAGACACTCAACATGATTGAATAGAATCAGAAAGCAGTCAAAACAGTGCTTATCGATAGAACTTAAGAAAACTGAGAGAGAGAGAGAGAGAGAGAGAGAGAGAGAGAGAGAGAGAGAGAGAGAGAGAGAGAGAGAGAAGGAGAGAGAGATGAAGCACGTTTGATAGAACAAATTTTCCCACCAAACAAATTCAAACCAGCGGCACATTTTCAATGATTCCAATAGGATGCGTGAGTCCCATTCGTGCATGATAAAGTGACAACGGTTTCATTGTCAGTTTCTATATGGCGTGCATTGTATTCCTTTACAACACTTTGTATCTAGTAAACTATTTTTTAAAAATCTAAGCTTCACACTAAACCTTGGATGGCTCTAGCCGACCTTGTCCACATAGGGGAAAAAAATCATCAAAAAGGAAAAACAAAACAAACAAAAGCAACTGTCAACATAAACAGTAAACAAGTGGGGTATTGTTTGCTCCCATAAGAAAACCTAACACAGAGTAACTTTTATTCAAGACTGGCCTCGGAGCAGGCGATACAAATATATCTGCCTTCAAAAAGGGATTGCGATGGTTCCCTTATGCAGCTAGTGAACCACTCCCACACACTTCCTGGATTCCTGACGGTTAGTTCTGGGGACTGACAGTCTAACAGAGGTGATCGGCAAGACAGAGTGGGTAGGCCTGATTGTGGCTGTGCTGAAACATTTCTTTACTAGTTATTACTGTTTAACGGTAAGTTTGTGTTTCAGAACGGAGTGACTGAGGGCGGAAAATGAAGCAAACTTTCGAAAGAGAGGGGGTTAGTTACCGCCAAGGACACAGACGAACAGAGTAAAGTACAGGGCAAGACACAGTGTCTTGTCCTTACTCTGTTTGTCTGTTTTCTTGGCGGTAACTAACTCCCTCTCTTTCCAAATTTTGACAAGTTTATATGTTAACCTGTATATACATATGTATGTATTTATAAGTTACATTTGATTTATTCATATGATTTTTTTTTCACTGATTAATTATATTAAGCAAATATGATTAAGTATTGTTTAAATGTGTATATTACTGATGGGTTTATTCATCTGCAGCCGCGTATTTCTTAATAGTATGAAATGTGGTTGGCCATAATCCTCATGATTACTATCTTGCGGGGTCTGTAGCACTGATACTTATGAGACTTCTCTCTCTCTCTCTCTCTCTCTCTCTCTCTCTCTCTCTCTCTCTCTCTCTCTCTCTCTCTCTCTCTCTCTCTCTCTCTCTCTCGTTCTCCTAGTGCTAGTGCACGAGACACACCATCGGATGCTTCCCAGAACCGAGATCGGTGCTCTAGTGATGTCTTGTCTATGCTCCATCAGTTGAACCAGAAATTTAATGAGATGAGGGATGACATCAGAGGCCTCAGAGACGGTTGTGATACGATGCACGAGGAAATGAAGAACATGAAAGAAGAATGTACCCGTCTACGAGAAGAAAACGCCGCGCTGAGGGAGAGCAACGACCGCCTAGAGAAGAGGATGGAAGAGATGGAGAGGAGGACTGACGACCTGGAATGCAGATCCAAACGGAAGAACGTCATCATCCATGGGCTCCACAAACCAGAGAAGGAGTCGGCAGATGACCTGGAAGCTGCTGTCAGGGAACTCTTCACTGACCGACTGGAGCTGGCCAAGGACGTTCCCTTCGACCGCCTACATCGTTTGAACCAGAGGCCCAACGCTCCGATAATCGGGTGCTGTACCTTCTACAAGGACAAGGTAGAGTTACTTAGGGCGAGAGGGAAATTAAAAGGCACTAAGATTTTCATTGGGGAAGATTTTTCTTTCAGGGTTAGAGAAATTAGACGGAAACTGTTACCCCATTTGAAACAAGCAAGGGCAGCCAATAAAAAGGCGTCAATGGTATTCGACCATCTCATCATAGAGGGTGCTAAGTTTTTTGTAGACACAGAGGGCAAGCTGAGTGAAATGAAATAGGACAGTGGCCGCTCTTCTTGTGAAGGTGTTTCTTCTATGTTTTGTTGTGTGAATAATGTTTTTTCCACATTTAGTTTAGGCGGAGCATCCAATAAGTTGACACCGGTTGAACAACCAGAGAGCATTCGTGAGTCTGACGCTGCACGTGCTTGTATGTTTGAAGCTTGTGACATTGTCAGTGACAGTGAAGAATGTGTGAGCGAGCGGATTACAGGCCGTGCGGCCGTGCAAAAAAGTTCACGGTCGCGCTCTGTGTTAGGTCAAGTTAATTCTGATTGTGAAGCACGTGCGTTTTCTATTAAGCGTTTTAAAGTCTTGCAATGGAACGTCAACGGACTGCTCCCTAAATTAAAACATAAAGATTTCGTTTCTTATGTTCGTTCCTTTGACATCATTTGTTTTGTTGAAACCTTTACAGAGACATTTCAGTCAGATTTATTTGTTGATTATATGATCTTTTGTAAATCTGCTGTTAAATTGTCTAAACATGGTCGTTTTTCTGGTGGAGTTGTGTGTCTTATTAAGAGAATGTATGCTCCATTTGTTCGATCTATTGACGTAGATTACTCTAATATTATTGTTTTTCTTATAGACAAAGCTCTATTAGGTACCATGAGAGATATATTGTACATGTGTGCATATGTCCCGCCTGAGGGGTCACCATTTTATTCTTTTTTTGATGTAAACAATGGCATTGGAGAGAACGGAGAAACACGGATTTAAGCTCACCCGCTCTCAACCGGTCTTAACCGTTCTCTGCCAAGTAAGACTTCAACAACGAATTAAAAATAATAATCCATCACACATTCTCTTTCAATAACCAAAAAATAACGACCCTACAAACAAACATACTGTGTAGGGTTATCCGTTTTCAATACTAATTTACAAAACTTGCTTGTCTTTTAAAACTAAGTTATATTTTTTGACATAAAATCCGCACTAATTCTATTTTCGGTCTTGATTCGCGCGCCCATGCACACACTAAGACACACACACACACACACACACACTCACTCACACACAGACAAACTAACACACACACACACACACACACACACACACACACACACACACACACACACACACACACACACACACACACACACACACCACACACACTCTTTCTCTTTCTCTCTCTCTCTCTCAATTAAATGACATAAAATCCGCACACTTCTTCTGACTAATTTCTACCTACAAACTTTGTACACAGACAGGCAGACACGGGGCTGAAACCTGATCACTTAATTTACGGCTTGCGGCCTTCGTTTACACAGCGCAGGCTAGGCGCTCTGGTTGCAAACTGTGCGGCCAAAAAATCAATAAAACACGGCTCGCGGCACACTCGGCTGGGTTGCACCACATTGCATTAGCAAATGTTTTGGAAAATTCTAGATTGCTACGTCGCATCGAGGCTGTCACGTGACAAGGCCGGTTCCGCCATTGTTGTTCAAGCTACCGCACAAGAAGGTTGTGTTTTGACTGTGCTCCGGTGTGACCACTGTGTTTTAGTTGTGTTATTTTAAAATGGCTAAAACGTTACTGAAGAACAGGTTTGTGCTATTCGAGACCATAAGTTTTACTTTAACTGCATGTTAGAGTATTTGTCGAAAAGAATAGGCGAAGCATGTTGTGAAACCGGAAAGAAGCATTGCGACTGCTTTGGAAATGAACGACTATCTTAAAGGTTTGTTGGTTCAAGGAAATGAAGGCAATATTGTTGACCAAGATACAGCCAATTTCAATGCGTGTTTGACTATCGATGAGATGGTTCCTTTTTAAAAAATGGCGCTGCATTGTTGAAAGTTGGCCAAAGCAAAACAATCCATCATGCGTTGATTGTTGGGCGTTGGCTTGAGACAGCCCAAGTCATGTTTAAAAAACAAAAAACGCATCAAACATGGCGTTCATTTCTTAAGACGCAGGTAAACATGGCTGATTCGCATGCTAGAAAACTTATTCAAAGTTCTATGTGTTTTTATAACTATCCTAAATTTCATAAGCTAGGAATCAGTATAAATGAACTGTGTAGCAAACGCCAAACCATTATTAAACTTATGCAACAGAATGACGATTTTCGGGGGTTCTGGCAAAACTAGATAGGGTTAGGCAGACCTTAGTACATCTACCAGTATGGAGGGGAGTAGTGTGTGGGCCAGCACTATCTTCATATAAATGCTCCAAATATACAATGACGGATGTACTAACTACTGGCGATTAGAGCCGCCATAAAAGCTCGGCTACAGCAGTAACTGCTGTAACTCTGCCAAAGCCAGTTGCAAGCCTGGTTGAGAAAAGAGGAGCACGGCAAACTAGGTCAAGTGATCATATATGATCACTTGACCTGCAAAGCGCGGCAGCCTGCCGCCAATGACGTCAGCACGGAGCACCTGCAAAGCTCGGCGGCAAACTAGGCCAAGTGATCATATATGATCACTTGACCTGCAAAGCGCGGCAGCACCAGCAAAGCTCAGCGGCAAACTAGGCCAAGTGATCACATATGATCACTTGGCCTAGTTGATTGAGGTTGCGAGCAAGACACAACCTGTTTAGTCACAAAGCAAGAAGTGGTCCTAGTAGTTTCACTTCTTGTTTGTTTGTTGGTGTTTGTGTGTTTTGTCCTACCCCACGCATGCACACCCCCACCCCACGCACGCACGTCCCCCCCCCCCACCCCCGGACTGTCTATTGTGTGTTTGTTTGTTGTTTGTTTGTGTTTGTTGTGTGTGTGTGTTTTGTCCTACCCCACGCACGCACGTCCCCCCACCCCACCCCACGCACGCACGTCCCCCCACCCCCACCCGACGCACGTACGACCCCCACCCCACCCCACGCATGCACACTCAAGTCATCCACAAGTTCTTAACTCAAGTCACTCCAAGTCACTTCTAAGTTCTTACTCAAGTTGTTCTCAAGTCATTCACAAGTCATCCTTAAGTCATTCACAAGTTCTTACTTAAGTTATTCTCAAGTCGCCTTAAGTTCTTAGTTAAGTTTTTAATCAAGTTGTTCTCAAGTCATCCTCAAGTTCTTACCCAAGTTAACCTAAGATCATAACTAAGTCATCCTCTAAGTACAACCAAGTTCTTATTCAAGTTATCTTATAATTATCAAAAAAAATACAATCTATGTTTTTATCTTAAATAGTAGATGTCTAATATAGTACACACACGCCTCAAAAAACGCGTCATCGCTGAGGATGTCTTGCTCAGCGTTCTCTGCATAAATCTTAATGAAGTTCTTACATCCTAAGCACCCGCATTGATTACAATTCTGGTCTATGGAAATGTCTTTTATAGACTCCATGTCTTTATTTATTGACTCCATCATTTTATAATACGCCATGATCTATTTTTATCAAAAAATTTAAAATTAAGTTCTTAAAATATTATTACATTTCAAATGGATCAAAACGATCTTTTGTTGTTGGCGGTTTTGGCATGTTTTTGTCTTCTGTATTTAGTGGTTCAGGTTGTTTTGACTTCTTTGGTTTTTGTTGCCATTGTTTATATATTTTATAACCGTAATAACCACCCCCAGCAGCAGCAAGGGCGCCAAAAATGGCAACAGTTTTAAGTTCAATATTCCATGAAGACTTTGGTGCTGTAGGCCTTGAATCACATGGAGTTTTTATAGCTGGCATTGAATCAACTTGTTCTGGCGTTGGCGGTGTTATGTTTTCATGATGAGTTATATTCTGTAACATTAATTTTTTTTGTCTGTTCCACTCTGCTAATTTTTTTCCTGCTTTAACACGCCCAGGATGCTTTTCACTGGTCCCCGCCTGGTTCAGTGTTTTCTGCTGATTTTCTGGCTTGGTTACTTTCTCCACCTGATTCAGTGTTTTCTGATTCTGCTGATTTTCTGGCTCGGTCATTTTGAAGGGTAACAAAATCTATATGATTAGATGTAATTAATCTAATGATTAATGGCGATAACAATGTTCCAAATCTGTAGTATAAATCACATCCTAGAGACTCTAATGACTTTGTTAAAACTGGATCCTGCGTTAAATCATACGTAAGATCTTGTTCAGAATCAATGGGGGCAAATCTACTGACTAGTTTAGTGTACAAACTAAGAATCGTTTGCCCCACACTTTTCACCATTCTTGATCCCAGCTGCGCTTCATACCTGTTATGATACTTTAAAATGTCTTGCGGCGACATCTGTTGAATCTGTTCTATGCTGAATTCAGTTCCGAGGAACTGTTTTGTTTTTCCACATGCTGCCAAAGAATACAGTCTTTCCTTTTTGGGCATTATAGCTTGGTCATCAACTTGATCATTCATAAGTTCAGGAAGGTTTAGGCCGCTCTGTAGCTCTAGCAGATCATCGCTGTTCATGTTTTTTATTAATTATAATTATTTTATTTTTTAAAATGAGCGCCGAAAAAACTGTTGCCAACCTTGTATACCATTCTGCTGTTATTGGAGGTCTAAGTATAGGATACACAATGCTTGGTAAAAGCTTGTTAAAAATAAAGCCAGCAGATCTTGGCAAACTAGACTTTGAGGATTCAGCAAAGCTAATTGCTATCATTGCAGCTTCGTTTGCTACGAAAGATTTTCTAGTTAAGCAAGGAATAATTCCAGACAATATAAATATGTAAGAAAAAAATACATTTATAAAAATGGCTTCACTCGTAATGATGATAGGCGGCGCTGTGGTTAATGCGCTTGCTTTTAGCGGAAGTAATTACGCGTTTAGTAAACTGCGGGATGACGGCGAGAGAAAAAGACATAACAAAGCTGTGGAGCAACTAGCAGCTGCACAAGATCGCTATGAAAAGCAGAGAATTGAGCAGTTAGATTTTATTAATAACAAACTGAAAAAACAGGGACATGCAGCTTACACATTTAAAGATGTTGATCAAGCGATAAAAGAATATTATCTTGTAACAGGCAAACCAATCGAGACATTGCCCCCACCAAAATTCAGCGACTTTTATCAACCATCAGGAAAACAAAAGATGCAAGAAATCGGGTTTATTGTCTTTGGCATGACCGTCGTGTATTTTGTTGCGCATAATATTGGCTGAATAAAAATGAACAAAATCTATTATTCGCCAAAAGGATATTGGAAGGGAATAACAGCAATCAAAAAGCTAAGCCAAGCAGCGGGAGTCAGTGAACAAACGGCAAAAGAATGGTTATCTAAACAAGCGATTTGGCAAATTTATCTACCTGCACCTAGACGAATACAGAGACCACACTTTGTGAATACAATACCGAACGACACCCATCAAATGGACCTTCTATATTTACCCTCTGATACGATTAGACGAAAAAGATTTAAGTACGCACTCACAGTCATTGACATAGCTTCAAGATACAAAGATGCGGAACCATTAACACAAAAGAGTGCTTCTGCTGTTGCTGTCGCCATACAACTGATATACCAACGAGGCCCACTAACTTTCCCTCGCATGATTCAAGTCGATGATGGAAAAGAATTTAAAGGTCAAGTGAATCAATTATTGTTGAAACATAGAGTTACTATTAAAAGAGGCATTCCGGGAGTTCACAGATCACAGGCTTTAGTTGAAAACTTTAACAAACAGTTAGCTGAAAGACTTTTCTCCTATCAGTATCATAGAGAGCTTATTGACAATTCTCGCAACACAGAATGGGTTAGAAGACTGCCCTCAGTTTTGCGCGCAATGAATAATGAAGAATTTAAAGGCCTAAAACCAGTACAAGCAATCAAAAGAAAAACAATAAATGTTGTTGAAGGAGAGTCTTCATCCAGCAAACTATTACCGTTTGGTTTGAAAGTAAGGTATCTTTATTTACCGGGGGAAGCAGAAGGGGACACTCGCATCAGGGCAACCGATCCAGTTTGGAGTATTGACCCGTACGAAATAAAAAGAATTGTAAAGATGAATCCGCCCGTGTATTATTTACGAGAAACTGACACAACAAAACAACCGGCTCCTCAAAGATCTTTTGTGAAGGAAGAACTGCAAATAATCCCCCCAGACACAGTTCCGCTTTAATTAATTTACGTAAATATATTTGAGTTTAAAATGGAAGCTCAGAAGGAAGCGCAGAACGAAACAAGAATGGTAAAGGAAGAGACCTTGAAAATGATACAGGAATCATTTCATGCGTGTTCTGCTATTAGGGGAACATTTGCGAGGATTAATCAATGCATGCTAAACCATCCAGATCACCTACAATCCAAAAACCCAAATTGGGAAAAAGAATATCTTGAAATAATAAAAAAAAATTCGAGCACATCAAGCAAACATGAGAAAAGATTTAAATGAATTGGATGAAGCTATGATTGATCTTATAATAAAAGTTGATGAAAAATATAAACCCCCCTGTTTATGTGGCCCTCCAGTGCCCGATTGCATATGAAAACTCTGGATTAACAAATACTCGTTTAGTGTTTGTTCTGTCTAATGACTTTTTTGTTACAACAGTTGTGCTGATCTCATGTTGATTAGATTGTAGTTTTACGTTGTCATGATGAAAAGTCTTATTACCAAACAATGCTTCTTTGTAGTTGTCATGTGATATGTTTGACTGCACAACACTGCGAGATATTCTTTTTGCTTTCTTAATGGTTTTCTCCTGGCTCGAAATACTGTACATTTTCGATCTTAAACCAATAAACTCCTTAATCACCTTTCCAGATAATTCATCCTTCATCTTTCCTAAAACCTTCTTGTTAACGGGTGAATGTAAAGGCGAATCTTTAGGATAATCGGATGTGTCATACCATCCACTCGCTCCTTTAGCTACTTCTAATTCCATGTCTTTATAGATGTCTTCAGTAGGGACATCTATAACAAAACTATCTGTATCTGTGTAAGCACTCTGGACTCTGGATACAGGGGCTTAAAGTAGTCATAAAGAAATTCTAACATTAAAAGCTTTGATAATTCTAAAACAGTAAACCCAATAAATACAGGTTTGTCCAATTTGACTTTCTTTTTTTTCATCATTATGCCAATAAGGTGATCAAGAAATCTTCTAAAGTCCTGATAATTTGGTTTTGAAGTCAGCTTAATTGCTTCGTTCTCTCTGGTGGACTAATCTGACATCTTTGCGCTTGTGCGGATTCTCCATAGTCTTTCCGAAACAGCTGTTGTTCATCAACATGAAAAAGTCTTTTCTGAAGCATCTGTGGATTTGGTTCTGAGATCAGTGTTCTTCATGATGTATGGTTTCATGAACTGTTCTTGATCAAAAGCAATTATACGATGAACAGCCGTCAACTTCAAACCATGTCTTAATAAAATTGTAGAAGTCTGTAATGACAGACATAATTTTTTTTGCCTCGAAGATTGGGCACAAGTTTAGGCGGCTCTCTTGGATTCATCTTTAGGCTTTCTGCTGCTAATGGATAGTCATTATGCAGGTCATGGAGTTCATGAGGATATTCTAAGTCAACTTCTAGAATGAAACCACGCTGCTGATCAGGCGTTAAACTGTTCAACCACTTTAATGCCTTTTGAATGTTTTTCGGATCGACGCTTGTGTGCATTTTAAAATTGCGTAACGGAAGTGATTGCGCCATTGCCCAACCATACAGATTGTTTGCATCTAAATACATGAGATAGTTAGACCTTTTACTCGGATCATAGTCGTCCAAGTATTTGTTGTTTGCTTTACAGTAATGATGCGACGCCATACTAATTCCTCCACGCAATCCGTTTTCAATCATCTGAATCATTGGTAGGTCAGACAATAAATCAATCTGTACTCCAGTAAACTTTAAGAAAGCGTCCCAACTCATCCCGGGCGCAGGGAAATATAATGCGCAGGATCCAGGCTATAATGTTTCATGCAGGTCTTTCTATAGTTTTCAAAGATGTCCGCCAACAAACAAACGTCAGCCATCAAGTAGGAGTCATGATAGTCTCCATTGTTTTACATTCTAACTTCTGCCATGCTTCTTGAGCATGCTGGTAATCGGAATCACTAATGCCCTTTCCTCTAAGACTAGAAAAGAACACGTCTTTAGGAGGAAGTGTGTCTTCGTCAAACCTTTCCCAACTGTTCATGTACTCATAAGGGTAAACGCCCTTTCTAATAAGAGTTGGGTCAAAATATTCTTCCGTTATTGGGCAGGACTTTAAGGACATAGCTAGTGACTCTAATGAACCCATCATGTGTTGCATAGAGTCATAAAAAGACATGTTATTCAGATTAAAGCACATGTACTTTCTGATGATTGTGCAATGCATGCTACCCTGAAGGCGCTGGTTACTGCTTGCATTATAAGGTGAGAGTCATAACCTCGCAAGTTATGAAAGAAGATGGGCAGCTTCCATGTCTTTGGATCAAACTTTAGTTGAAGATTGCATTTGTTATGCACCGCTCCTCTGAACTTTCCGCTAATGTGATCATGGTCTCTTACCGCTGGCCGCCAAGGCCACCTGTTGGATTCGCTGCGTCTGATGAGAGACCTAAACCGCAAATCCAACAATGTGTGGCTAAGTCATACTGTTCTTGGTCTTCAGGTGTCATTATGATTTCAGATAAATTCAGATTATTAGAACAGGCGTACGCACTTGCTGCATGCGTTCTAAGAAGTATTCTGCAGCATTAGGCCCTCTATATAATTCTGGCTTTGATGAACGCCATCCGACCTGAACAATAACGAAAGCGAATGAACAAATCTGGATGATTACTCATTAAGACAGTTTTTCGGAAGTTTTGTGGCGCTGGCCCTTCATAAGGAACAATAAGCGACTCGAAGTCTGCGTAAACTACGTATGGAGAATTTTGCAGCCGTTTCCAGTTCTTAAAACTAACTTTAGATCCGGGTGGGGGTGTAATTAGTTCTGTATTACAGTCTACAGAACTTTTACAATGTTTTATATGTTCACTCGCGGCTTGAACAGATGGAATTCTTGTTAAACATTTTCTACAGAATTCTTGTTTATTTTTTTGCTTTGAAGTATGCGCTAATAATCTACTCATTGTTCGTATCAAGTGTAATGCGGTAGCGGTGAAAACATCAGTTGTAAGTCAACATGATTTTTGTCGGGCTCACCAATCGTTGACTGTTCTTGGACACTTTAATCGGCAGTAGATTTGTTTTCTCATCCCATGTGTATACATTAACAGTTATTGGTTTGTTTTGTTCTTCAAACTGATCAATGGAATCCACGCTAACAGGAAAGGATATTCCGCAAAGTTAAGATCATTGATGTAGGGTGATAGTTAGACACTCTCTCTGCGTTTTTAGCAACGTGATGCAGCCTTGCAAGAACACACCACATAAAGCATTTGTTGTCTGAATTCTTTATGTTTAGAACTGCTCTTTTTGCGACTAATGCTGGAGGCAGTGGAATGTAAGACTTGCCAACAATCGGCTCATACTTAGCCTGTTTTAATCTAATCTCTAAGACTTCGCCCTCTGACCAACCGGAGCCTCTCATTTTGGCTTCTTCAGCGGCCACATCAAACTGCGTAAGCATTTGGTCTGCCCAACCGGGCGTTAAGTCATTACGAGAAAGAATAACCTGTTGTTTAGTTGAGACCCAGACTTCTAGATTTTCTTCATTTATTGTTATATAGTCGATTAAAACAGCTAACATTACTTTAACTGGCGGGTCTATTGTTAGTTTACCTGGAACTTGAGAAATAGCATGTGCAACACTTGCCTGTACGTTTGCTGAATCAATGACTTCTAGATCAATATCGTTTAAAGCTTTTGACAAACGCTCTCCCTCAAGCATTCCTTCAAACAATTCGTCCGGTCCTTCATATATCTTATCCATGCTGAGTTTCTTTTCTAACTCAAAATATTTATTTAAATTAAAAAAAAATACTTAATCAGAATCAATATCGACGGTCTTTTTACGCTTGGACTCATAAACTAAAGTATAAACACCCTTTGGCGTTGTTAATGTGAGCTGTTTAGAACAGAGTTTAATGTCTCGTTTACTTTTTTTAAGCATTCCTTTTTTATCTGCTCGGGGTCTGGCTGTTGAGAAAAACTTGTCCTCGCCTTTCTTTGAAGATCAAACTTTTGTCTTTTGTAGTCATCAAAATCGGCCTGTAAACGATTAAATTCTTCGTCCGTGATGTTTGAGTCAACTAGCGCTTTATTTATTGTCAGTTTGAACGAACTAAGTTTAGCTGTTATTAGTTGAACCATAGCTGTGTGCTTTTGGAGTTTAGTTTTAATTTTTTGCCAGCAGCACTTACAGCTAATGAACACAGGCCAAGAGCTAAAGACAAACCACCTAGAGGTAAAGCTGCGGGCGCACCAACGCCTGTTGCTAAGAGGCCTACACTTGTTCCTGCTGATAGAGCACTTATAGTCGATGCTCCAGTATTAACATAGGTAACAGCATTAAAGGCAGCAGAATACCTTCGTTTGGTTTTGCTGTATTTTGAAAGGTCCTGCTCTAGTTTTTGTTGCATTTGTGTAATGTTGGTTAATCTGAAGGTTTTTATGCCGGGGGTTTCTACTATCTCTTCTCTTGGCGACTCCGGTGCTGTAGGCACATTTGGATAAACTTGAACAGACATGCTTTTTTAAAAATGAAAAAATAATTTAGTAATGTATATTTTCTAATCTGTTATCTTGAATATTTAGCTGCGCATCATATATTAAAAACAAATACACATTAAAGCGGTTTATCGGCCTCTTTTTCTTTATCAATTTGAATGTTTATTATGTCTCTGACAGTTCTCTCCCGCTTCCATGTAACTGATTATCCTCTGTTGACTTTAGGTCAATCCATAAACCGTATTTCGTTGTTAAATAATGATCAAGTCTAACACCGTGAAGATGCAGATCTTTAGACACAAGGTCAACTGTTTGGATTTCTACACCTCCCGCCTCCAAACAGTTTTCTTATTTCATCAAAATGCTGATAAGGTTTAAGCCTGCTAGCGTAGATTTGGTTAGGACTACCCTCAATTGTACATTGCACTTTCGTTATTTTGGGATTAACAAAATTTTCAGGTTGTCTTTTGAATGGTTCTTCATCTTCACACAGCAATAAAATACCTTTAAGCGATCTTGCTGTGGCACTAAAACTAAAATTCCATATAGTGTCTGCCTTGCTTTTAGGATATTTAGAATGATGAATCACTCTTTCGTAATATATTGCTAATTTTGACTGATATTGTTGCTGGATCATCCTCGCTAAGTTAGGGTTGCTAACGATGTCAAACTCTAACGAGATGTCAGAAATGCTGTACTTTGCTTCGGTGTCTGTAGATATAATAACATATTTGTGGTCATTAAAAGTTAGTTCATATGACAATCTGTCTTTTAATGCTCCTTGAAAGTATGGGGCATGCGCTTTTAACAACTCAAAATCTAGGGTATGAAAAAGCGATTTCCATACGCATAACTTTCGGCTTCAAACCTTTTGCCGTCTTTAGCGTCTGCGGCGCCTATTCTATGTTTTAGTGCTTCTTCATTTTCGATTCCTTGAAACGCAAGATCAGCCCTTTCGTTCCCGGTTAGCCATAGATCAGAATAGGTTAAAAATATGTCTGCATTATGTAAAGAAAATATTTCTTGCCCCTCAAGTTTTATAGAAATTTTCTTAACGATTGCCCGCCCCAGATTCTGTACAACCGTCCTGTTTGGGTCTGTTGTTGAAGCGAGTTCTATTTTGAAAGTAAGACGCGCAGAGCCTGGCACAATCACTTCATCCGCTCCTAGGTCTGGAAATTTAACAGTAAGAATTTGATCCGCATCAATAGTAGATGGATTATTTGGAACAGTAATATTCCGCTTATTTCCCTTCACGCCAAAGGGTTCTTTCAGTCTTCTATGCGGGTCAAGAATCGAGCCATATGCTTGTGACATTTTTTTTATAAAACAAAATAAAAAAGTTAATTATTTAAAAACATGGCAGGCATTGAAGGTGAAGAAGATTATGATGTTTTAGATCCTGGAGACGACATGAGTGAAATGACTCCTTTGGTACAACATCGCTCGGCGCCCTCATTGCGGCGTGAATTAACAGAAAGTAAGGTCAGATCATTTTACCAAAGTGTAGGCCAAGAACCTCCCGAATTTATAGACCCTAATGATTTTGAAGTAAAAGATGACCATTTGTTTGTGAGGAGCGACCAAGGACAACTTGTTCAGCTTACAACTAAACCAGACTCATCAAAGTTTTTAAAAAAGAGTACAATTAGACAAAGGCTCGGTGTGAGCGAACAAAATCGCCTTGGCATTACTAAACCAAAATTAGATGGGAGGCTGTTTCTAAACTTCAAAACACACTACAAGAACTCCCAACAGATAACCAAATACAAAACATGGAACTTCAAGTTTTAAATCAATCAGCAGATAAAATAATAAATGCAATAGAAGCAGAAACCAGTTTTTTCAGAAGAAACAGCATTAAAAACAATTAATGATTCCCCATTGCCTATGCGTGAAATAACGGCCCTTGATCATGCTTTGAGAAGCATCAGAGGCGAATTAACAAACAATTTAGCAAAACTAGGTGAAATAGATGAGCATAAAAAAGAGAAAAAGAAAAACTCGTTGAGGCTGATGACGCCAACTTAGGGCCTGATATTAAAGACTAAAAGATCTTGAACAAGAGAGATCGGCAAGACTAGAAGTGCTGTCTACTAACCGAGAACAATTACGAACTCAAGTGAGCAGAATAAGAGAAACTATCCAAAGAATTTTATATGAAAACACAACGCTAGCAGAACGAATAAGAACGCTATTAGAGAGCAAGGAGTCACATTAGCAAGCGTTATAACAGCCTTAGGATTTGCAATAAGTACACTGGTGATGGCTATTACAGGCGGCGGTGGTCAAAGCCCAGTGCCTCCATCGCCATCGCCTCCATCACCGCCTGATAAATCATGGGTAAAAAAACAGCTTGATCATCTTGCGAGATTATAAAAAAAATTAGCTGGTAAAGCTATAGACTCTTTACCTGGTATATTAGGAGGTATTGTTAGCTGGCTTTTGTCTACTGCAAGCAAAGTAGTTGGCTTTATGGCTGAGCACTTATGGACATTAGTTCTCTTAATAGTTGGGTTACTCTTTAGTAAAATAAAGAAGGAGTAATCCTAGGCCAGTTAATCCAAAAACAAGCGCTGTCTTTTCATATTCATGGCCATTATTTTCTTTGGCTTCGTGGACTTCGTGTACTTCGTGGTCTTCAACGGCCTTCGGGCTTTGGGCCTTGGGGGTTGGATGACTTATTCTTGGGGGTCATCTTGCTTGTTTACTGCTTGCAATATTACGGGCTCAGAATTTATTTCGTTTTTTTCCGACTTTCTGTTCATTGCCTGCCACAAGGATTTCATTGTTGTAGTTTATTATTGTTCCTATCTGGAGTCTGAAGTCAGAAGGTAGCATGTATAAACCAGTGCCAACAGCAAAGTCTACTTTTGATCTTGCGTATTGTAAAACATTTTGGTACCTTTTTATGCTTGAAGGTAAATCAACTGTAGAATTAATGGCGTCCTCTAAATTTGCCAAGTATTGTTTTTGTGCGTCAAAGCCAGTAGAAGGATCAGTTATGCTCGATCTCGTTTGTGCTTGCGAACCTAGCAAACACCAAACGTAAGTACGAATAGAGTCGTTTATTCGTTCTATTCCTGCTTTGGTTAGGCCCTTAGAAGTGTCTAAGATAAATGTTGTCCATGCTGTTTTATGCTCTTGCTCTATGGACCCGAGGTGAACAGCCGTGCCTGTAGAGAAAGATGTGTAAGGGGGATTCCAGTCATAGTTATACTTTCTGTGCACGCCCCAAAAATAAGGGGTGCCTAAACCATGATTAAGATCCAACTTTTGTCTAAAGTCTGTCTTAACATTAATATTGAATTCGTTACAGATCCTTTCAAAAGCCTTCATGTCTATTCGGTTGCTGAATGGATTAAACGGTTTGTCATTTGGTAATGGTGCTTGCAGTTCAGTCAAATACGTCTGAAGGGTAATAAAAATGAAATCTGTACACTGACCTCACCAAAGGATCAGGATGATTTAATGATGGGCAAAACGACACTCCGCACCCAGTTGATGCACAAAACAGGGCAAAGTTTAACTGGTTCTGATAAAACTGCATCGGATGACTGAACCACACTTTCGCGATGTATCTTTTTTAATAGGGGGTTAAGATATCGTTTAATGGAGTACTAACCTTTGCTTGAAAGGTGTCAGACTGAGCCACAGAAATGTAAAGAGTATCGGTTGTTATATTTTTAAGATTGTAGGGGGCCCCAACAGAATATTTTGCATCAGTATATTTAAATGCACTCAATTTTAATTCGTTTAAAAAATTTTTTTGTAACAATAACAACTCAAGACCGTCCTTCGTTTTTAGAACATGCTATTGATAACGAATGCGGAACCAAAACGGGTCGCGCTCCATGAAATATTCTACAAAGTCGTATGGTTTAATATAAGCAAAGCCAAGGAGAATAATAAGGTTCTAAAAGTTACAAAACAGGGGCCAAAGTTAGCCAGTTAACAATACCTGATGGTTATTACGGGTTTTGCTCACTAAAAGAAGCAATGAGTAACTTCAACATTACTCTCAAACTTAAAAAAGCAAATCTAAAAACAATGTTTACATTCAAGCCTGAAGAAAAAGGAGGTTACTATTTTGATAAAGAGCTAGCTAAAATGTTAGGCCTTTTGCAGCTGACAATCATAGATTTAGAGTTACTTCCAAACAAAACTACTTATGAGGGAGAAAATCCGCTCGATCTTGCTTACATTCATTACTTTATGTTCATTTGGACGAGCTGAGCACTGATGAAAACTTATATGATGGAAGGCCCTCAACTGTTTTAAGAGCTCTTCCATCAGGAAAAGCTGCATATTTCGATTATGAAATTATACAATTTCCCCAATTACAGTTTAAAAGATTATTTGTGGGAGGGTCGGATCATTTAATAAAAAATTGCAGACAAAGCAGGGAAAGTTGTAAAATGTGATAACCTGCACATTGTTTTGGAAATAAAATAATTATTGTACTAAAACAAGTCGCGTGGACCAGAAGAACCGGAGTTACATTTGCGCCTGTAAGGTGTATAACCTTAGAATTAAAAGACCTTGCAGACGTTACAGACTTTGAACAAAATGGTGAGATAGGCGCTTTGTATGGTTTTGAGTACCTAAAGATGTGATTATAAACGCAAAGAGGTTAGCGACAACAAAAATTTCCTAAACTAGAACAACACGCAATGGAGAAGCAAATAATGCTGGCCAGTAGAATATAAAATAGTTCGAAAACCTGACCTCAAATGGCACTTAGAACCATATTTAAAATGGGACATAAAATTTGAATTCATAAGCCCATTTACATTTTTTAAGCCGTCAAAAAGTTTCAGAAAAGCATTCAACTCTGGCCCTTTACATGTAAGTCTTATGCCGGACGACAATAGTCGGAAAGAAATTGAAATAACGCCGTATGGGAAAAAACAGTACATCCTCCACAGAAAAGAAACGGTTTTAAAAAAAGCTTCTACAAAATTACAGTTCTTTCCAAGCAGAAAATTAGGAGACACGTTCACAATGATATTTGAAATTTCTGTCTTTAAAGATGTGGAGAGGGATGGGGTTGTGGGCGTTAGTGACGACCTTATAAAAGGAATTAATATTAGCTGGCAAAACTTAGACGTTAAACGCCTTAAAGTTATCATCGTCGTTCTTCACAATGGTGAGGATATTAAGGTCATAACAACAAGCAGCAAAATCAATGTTGACTTAAATAGAAACAATCTTACAGAACTGAATTGGATTAATCTTACACATTTAGGTCTCATAGGATTTTATTATACTGAACAAGTTCTAACAGAGAGTATGATAAACATAATAACTGAATTAGATTAAATCCTGTTATAAAACTATGGAGCAGTTAAACTTTATGACAAAAACTCCTCATTGTTCATTGATTTGTGGACAAACTGGTTGTGGAAAAACAATATTTGTCCTCGACCTATTACAAACAGTTTATCGCTATAATTTTGATTATATTGTAATTTTCTGTCCAACGCTTGAATGGAACAAAGCATATCATGATAGAAGGTTTATATGGACAGATGATGACATATATTTAGTTGATCCTAGCAATAAACTGAGTGAGTGTTTAGAACACTTTTATAGAGCGTTTAAAGGAACGCAAACACTATTTATTATAGATGACTGTTCGGCAGAAAGAGACATAGTTAAAAAGAGAAACACTTTGTCAAAACTAGCTTTTAGTGGAAGACATGCTGGGATAAGTGTGTGGATTTTATGTCAAAAATATAACTCAGTTTTAAAAGACTTTAGAGAACAGTTAAAGACTGTAGTTTTATTTCACATGAAAGACAGAGACTCATTTGACGAATGTTTGCGTGAAAATGATGTTATTGAAAATGATCAGGGAAAACACAGGATTAAGCAAAAACTAAAATCTGAAAAGTTTAGTAAATTAGTATTGAAAACGGATAATCCTACACAGTATGCATGTTTGTAGGGCAGTTATTTTTTGGTTATTGAAGTCTTACTTGTTAGAGAACAGGGAAACACGGATTCTGGATTCGCCCGGTCGAAACTGGTTGAGACCGGGTGAGCCAGAATCCGTGTTTCCCTGTTCTCTATTGGTCTTCTGGAAGAATGTTTAGCAGATTGTTCAGTTGCATTTCATGATGTATACATTGTATTGTCGGGAGAGTTCAACAGTCGAACTGCTGATATAAACGTTGATGATTTTTGTAGTGAAAATTTTATTTAATCATTAAAAACAAGCAGTTCGATCAGCAAAAGGAATTCTCAAGACAAAGTGCTGAATAAATATGGTAAGCTTATGTTGAATTTATGTACTACATTTGATTTACGTATTTTGAATGGTGCATGTAATGGCGACCACTATGGTAGCTACACATACATCTCAGATTCAGGCAGTAGTGTGAATGATTACTTTTTCATGTCAAATGACTTGTTTGCCATATTTGAATCCTTGTGTGAACTCAATATTCATGATATGCTTCATTCAGATCATATGCCACTTGAATTACACTTAAAGTTTTCGGAAGAGCATGGCAGTATGAAATCTCCAGATGTGAAGCAAACATTAAATAGGATAGTCTGGAACAATGATGCAGCGCCAGTGTTTATTAACTTAATGCACTCTGAGGAATCTCGTAGAACATTAGAGCTGGCTGTACGTTTAATCGACTGTGATATTGACAAAGCTTTGTCTATTTTTAATGATTGTATTAAGCGATGCGCTAAATGCATGAATAAGCAGATCAGCACTGGTGACAATGATAAATCAGATGACTGGTACGATCATGAATGTAAAACAACAAAGAAAAATTTAAGAAAGCTTTACAAAACAGCCCGTCGAACAGGAGATCATGAAGACGAAAATGCTTTTTGCATTGCACGTAGAGAGTATAAGCATCTGTTAAAACGCAAAGAGAATGATTTTCATAAGTCGTTGTTAAATGAATTGTTATCTTCTGTGAATAATCAAAAGCAATTTTGGGAAAATGTAAATAAAATTTCATGTAAAAGAAAACACATTAGTAATGATATCACTCTGGATGACTGGTTTCAACACTTTAAAAATTTACTCGAAAAAGAAATTGAAGCAGATGATGACGAATTTAATGTTGATGATAATGATAGTTATTTTAATCGACCAATTTCAAAAGAGGAAGTTCTTTTAGCAATTAGAAAGATTAAAATGAAAAAAGCTGCTGGATCGGATGGAATAATTGGAGAGTTGTTAAAAAATGCAGGTGATTGTGTTGCAGATTTCTTTGTCATATTCTTTAATGCTTTGTTTCAGAAAGGTATATTCCCTAACACATGGACAGAAAGTATTGTATTTCCTCTGTACAAAAAAGGTGATGTCAACAATCCTAACAATTACAGGGGCATTTCGCTATGCAATATTAGTAGTAAAATTTATAGTACAGTTATTAATCATCGTTTACAAGAGTGGGTTGAAGAAAATAACATTACTGGGGAATACCAAGCAGGGTTCAAAAAGAATTATTCGACTATTGATCACATGTTTACTTTGTTAGCTCTGGTTCAAAAACAGTTCTCTTTTGACAGAAAATTATATGTTGCATTCATTGATTTTGAAAAAGCTTTTGATACTATAAACAGGAAAATTCTTTGGTCAGTTCTAGTAAAAAATGGTATAAGTGGAAATCTATACCATTGCATTAAAAGTATGTATAATAATGTTAAAGTTAAGGTACGGTGTGGTTATAAATTAACTGATTTTATCAAGTGCACTTATGGTGTTAAACAAGGTGATGTGTGCAGTCCGGTTTTATTTTCTTTGTTTATTAATGAACTTGCCAAAGAAATAATTCAAAATGGTAAACATGGTGCAATGTACAGTTCACGATGTCGAACTTTATCTGCAAATGGATTTAGGCAAACATTTGAAGTTACTTATGACCAAATTTCGACTTGGAATTTCAGATATTGCACAGCACAGGTATCGCTACTGTAAACATGCTGGAATGGATCTGACTTGTCCACTTTGCAATGATGGAAAAGAAGACGAGTTGCGTTTTGTTTTATGCTGCTGCAAGTTATCTAGTCTAAGAGCGCAATATATACCAGTTAAGTTTTTCAGGGATCCTTGTCAATTTCGGTTAAGTCTGCTTATGGCATCTCAAAATGAAAGTGTAGTCAGAAATCTCTCAATTTACTTGTTCAAGGCATTTCAATTTCGATCAGTTATGACTTCGTGAATGAGAATTTCATCCAGTCTTTGATGTGTTGTGTAATGTTCATGCATTGTTGTTACTTTCTCCATACCCCCCTTCATAAGGGGCAATGGCCTTTATATGAAGTAAACCATCTGAGTTCTGAGTTCTGAGTCTCTCTCTCTCTCTCTCTCTCTCTCTCTCTCTCTCTCTCTCTCTCTCTCTCTCTCTCTCTCTCTCTCTCCACACAGACACACACACACACACACACACACACACACACACACACACACACACACACACACACACACACACACACACACAAGAGAGAGAGAGAGAGAGAGAGAGAGAGAGAGAGAGAGAGAGAGAGAGAGAGAGAAAAGAGAGAGAGAGAGAGAGAGAGAGAGAGAAACGGTTTCGTTTCCGACTTCCCGTCTGAACCACTCTTCCAAACCCATTCTCTGTTAGCACTTTCTTAATATGAATTACATTTTTTTGTTCACTTGTCCTGCTTATGGGAACATTTGAAAAAAAATCAAGACTCTTTCATCATAACGCAGTCAAGAGTCGAAACCTTAACAATAGTTTGCAAACAACTGATGAAACATTGTTAAAGATGCTGGCAAAATCTGTAACAGAAGCAAAACATGTAACAGAGACACGCGGAAGAAAATGATGAATGAATGAAAGTTCAAAACACTGATGGGATATCAATTCTATTTCATTTTTATTGTTTAGAATACTTATTTGACCTTGAAGCGTGATGGTTCAAGAGAATGGAAATCATAATATCAAGCCAGCTAAATTATCTGTGCAGAGAATATGTGTAAATGGGGAGGTAGGGATGATAAGGATACAAATGCGTGCGTGCAAGTCGATGAAAGATAGGATGGATCAGTGTGCGTATGTGAAGGGAATGGTCGTTGTGCGAGAATGATTTTGTACTAGAACATACACAAGAAACACAAATGAGTGATGGAAATAATTTCTTAATTGTTGCTTAGTTGTGTATACACCTAATTTGCAGTTTTTCTTTTGTTTTCTTTTCTTCTATGCAAGAAAAAAGACATTGTACCCCCTTGACAAAAAGGCTATTAGCCAATGTCAGTGTCAGTCTCTCTCTCTCTCTCTCTCTCTCTCTCTCTCTCTCTCTCTCTCTCTCTCTCTCTCTCTCTGTGTGTGTGTGTGTGTGTGTGTGTGTGTGTGTGTGTGTGTGTTGTGTGTGTGTGTACCGAGCCCTCTCCTTTTCTCGCTATCTGCTTCTGACTCTCCTAAAAGGGGCGTGTTCCTTTTTCCCTCTCCTTCTCTTCTCTCCTTACTCCTACAGTGTCGGCCGGTGGTTGGGGGTCGTCCACATGCGTCCTTAGGCCCCCACGTCCGGTGACCAAAGAAACCCCAACTGATTGAGACGAAGTGTTTAAAGCTTTGCTGTGAAAGATGGGGAGGACTGACTGCAATAGAGAGAGGAAGACAACGAGCACTATGCTTTATACAGCAGAAAATTATACCGAATGCTCCTCCATTCCGCCCATCAACAGAAGAATACACAAGTCTTGATGCAGCATGAACGTGTGCAGTGTCACCTTCGCTCTGGCCTATCCTTGAGACGTATTCCAGAAGAAAGAAACTCCTTTCAAGCGCATGCTCGAAAAAAGTTGGTGTTGTACCGCTGCAGAAAATGCATGAACCCTTAAAATCGTGACAAGAGAGCCGAATCTAAGACCAGATTTTCACAGCACTTCTAGAATTAATTTCACACAGTATCAGCAAATCTTACAAACTTGGCAGCATAATTGTTGTATAAAAAGGGTTCCGAGAACTGTTCAAATATCTGTTTAATTGGACATGAAACCGGCATTTGTGTACCAAAATACGACTGATGAATTGATTCTGCGGTCACACGTTTAATCAAATGCAGCATTTAACTTTCGTTATCAGCACTTCGTTGTCTTCCTTAATCTGTCTCTGCGAATAGTTGCCACACACCAAAGACGTCAGGTCACACAGAAAAAAAGCGCCTGTAACATCAACGCAGGTCAGACTTGGACAGACGTCATCAACACGTGCTGTCATCTCTCGTTCACATGAAATCGTAATCCCCCATCCGCTTGATGACGCGTCCGTCGCCGATCATGTTGGAGAGGGTTTGCATGCAGCTCTTCAGCTCCGACACGTTTACGTAACTTCCCTGGAACGCACACAGATCATGAGAAGACGTTCATTCGCCCTGATGATGATGATGGTGGTGGTGGTGGTGGTGGGGGTGGTGGTGTGGTGATGATGATGATGATGATGATGATGATGATGATGATGATGATGATGATGATGATGATGGCATTAATTATATTTTCATACAGGCGATGAGATCAGTTTATTTAGCCCAATAATGATACGGCCCAGCAGAACGATTATATTGATGATACTGCTGATGAGACGACTTAGTTCTCAGTTTGATAATGATGACCGCGATGGCGAAGATGTTAATTGCAATGATTACTTCGTTGACGATGGTGATGAGATACTACAATAATTTCGATAGATTATGGCCCAGTTGGATGATCATATTGATGATGTTACTGATCATAACGACTAGATTCTCATAATGACGATGAAGATGATAGTGAAGACGATGATCATGATGCTTACTACGTTGACGAAAATGATAATATACTATAATCCAGTTCAATAATTTAGACCCTGCAGAGATGACGATATACTATAATCCAGTTCAACAATGCAGACCCTGCATAATAATTATATTGATGGTGCTATTGATGAAGATGATTGAGTATTCACACATATGACAATGATTAAGATGGCAGCCATCATGATTATGATGTTGACGTCGATAATAAGACGGGATCATCTAGTTCGACAAACTATGACAGGGCATGACAATTACCTTGACGCTATGACAAGTTATTCTAAACAGCGATAATAATCATTTCGATAGTAAAGACAACAACAATTATCATCATACTGTTGTCGACCGTCATGTGAAAATATCATCGCCCTTAACCCTGCTTGGTGGACACAGTGTGGTGGAAATGGTTCAACAGACACAAAGTAACACAAAGAAGTAAAGGTGATAAACTAGAAGAGCACCTGGGATGGCGCAGACATCTGTCGTGGTCAGCTTTTCTTTCTGTTAACCATTATCACCTCATCGCACCACTCTGGGCCTTTCAAGGGCGGTCAGACTCACAGAAACAGACATCTGTCGTGGTCAGCTTTTCTTTCTGTTAACCATTATCACCTATCGCACCACTATGGGCCTTTTAAGGGCGGCCAGACTCACAAAAACAGAAAGAAATCTGAAATGAGACAGGGAACAGTAAACAGTAAATACCAAACAAGTTGGGTAACTCTTGCTCCCACGATGAAATGAGTTAATGCCCATGTCAAATCCTGAAGAAAAAAAATCTGATCCTGATATAAATTCATTCAGAAAAAAAAGAGACAACACAAAAATGTACAACATGATAGCTAAATTGTTGACATCTTTACAGCCATGAAACTGGGCCAGCCACGCGGGGAGCGCCAGACATTCCTCTTCATCTTAAAATAAAAACATAGGAGAGAGAAGAATGAAAAATATCTGGGTGCTATGAAAATACATTTAAAAAAAGGAAAAAGCCATAAAGGTACATAGACAATGCCAAAAAGACAGTTAGTGTCCAGTCTGGACAGTATGTACAGTTTTCACCACCTTGTTGCCAAATCACAATAACAACAACAACAACAACAACAAAAGCTGTCGTGAGATCAAGGGTAACGCAAAATAACAGTCAAAGAGTTTCCGGGGGAAACAGGAGAACGGTCTAACAAGGCCGAAAAACAAAAGACAACAATAAAGACAGTTTTTGAAAGACAGCGTCGTAGACAGAAAAACAAAAGACGACAACGAAGACAGATCGTGAGAGACAGAGTCAAAGACAGAAAAATAAGAGACGACAATAAAGACAGACTTTGAAAGACAGAGTCGTAGACAGAAAAATAAGAGACGACAATAAAGTCAGAGTTTAAAAAGGCAGAGCCGAAGAGAATGACAGAAAAAGGGAAGTAACTGGCAGATAAATTCCAGAATGCGGGGGAGCTACTTGTACTGAATGAACTCCCGGCATTCACAAGGGGGTATGCCGTGGCCGGACTGTCCCTCACAAGGGGGCATGCCGTGGCCGGACTGTCCCTCACAAGGGGGCATGCCGTGGCCGGACTGTCCCTCACAAGGGGTATGCCGTGGCCCGACTGTCCCTCACAAGGGAGTATGCCGTGGCCGGACTGTCCCTCACAAGGGGGTATGCCGTGACCGGACTGTCCCTCACAAGGGGGTATGCCGTGGCCAGACTGTCCCTCAGCTGTGTCTTTCTTGCTCAGTTCGTTGCTGGGCAGTCGCTGAATGAATGTCACCCCATCGGTTCAAAAGTGACTCTTGTAAGATCTTCTTTCATGTCA
>CM031601.1:100979812-100987312 GCA_018398815.1 Conus ventricosus
AGTTTATAAAATAATCAAAATCAGAACCACCAAAGATGTTTTTCTTTTCTAACATTTGTCTTTGCGGGACCATTAAAGGATGTGCCCAGAAGCAGCAAAGATGTTTTTCTTTTCTAACATTTCTCTTTGCGGGACCTTTAAAGCGTGTGCATGTGCAGCTTTACTTTAGGTCCTCCATGAGAGACGAACGGTATGCTGTTGCATTACAGTCAAGCAATGGCTAATTCCAGGTAGGACGGCTGAAGCTTCAGGCCTGCCAGACTGGCTATTGTCACCATCACCATATTCACAGGGGCAGACGTTATTTAATAACAGTAGGCACATTGTTGACCAAATGGACAGGAGCAGCTGAAAATATCCTGGTAAAATTTCGCCGACATCACCATTACCATCGTATTCATTTGGATAGACAATTTTGCTATCAGACTTGTTATGAAGTGAAAACAAAAGTTGTACAGATGGTGTTCAAGTTCATATCATCATCATCATCATCATCATCATCATCATCATTATCATCAGCAGCAGCATCATTATCGTCATCGTCTCGACATCATCATCATCATCATCATCATCATCATACAACATCATTATCGTCGTCGTCGTCATCATCATCATCATCATCATCATCATCATCATCATCATCATCATCATCATCATCATCATCATCATTATCTTTATCAAATTTCGCAGAGAGATTACTGGCAATATAAAATCAATTGTAGACCACGCAGAAATGAATTGTAGAAAAACATCCTGATGTCGTTTAACCATATCATTATCATCATCATCATCATCATCATCATCATCATCATCATCATCATCATCATCATCATCATCGTTTTCTTCTTCTTCATCATTATCATTTTCTTCTTCATCTTCTTCTTCTCCTTCTCCTTCTTCTTCTTCTTCTTCTTCTTCTGATTCTTCAATCATCATCATCATCATCATCATCATCATCATCATCATCATCATCATCATCATTCATCATCTTATCATCATCATCACATCATCATTATTCAAGCAAACGTCTTACCAGAAAAATGAAACTAATTCTAGATTATGAAGGAAATGAACAGGGAACCAGATTTCTACTTCAGCATCAGCATCAGCAGCAGCAGCAGCACCAGCACCAGCACCAGCAGCATCTTCATCTTCTTCTTCACCATCATCATCGTCTTCACCATCACCATCATCATCATCATCATCATCATCATCATCATCATCGTCATCTTCTTCTTCTTCTTCTTCTTTTTCTTCATCATCATCATCTCATCATCATCATCATCAGCCTTATCTCCCTCATCATCATCAACACGTCCTCTCCCTCATGGTCCTTGCAGTCGTCATCCTCACAGCAGCAGATGGCTCACTGGTAACAGAAGATGACTTGCAGACCGGGAGGAGAGGATAGTAGACCAGGTCCTGGTGCAGTTTCAGTTCCTCCGTGTTGTAACCGCAGTCTATGATCTTTTCCCCTGGTGGAGTGCTCTTCAGGTTGTCGATCTGGAATAATCGCAGCTAAGTCATATATCTATATCAATCTATCTATCAATCTGTCTGTCTGTCAATCTATCTATCTGTCCCTGTGTGTGTGTGTGTGTGTGTGTGTGTGTGTGTGTGTGTGTGTGTGTGTGTGTGTGTGTGTGTGCGTGCGCGCGCGTGTGCGTGTGGCGTGCGTGTGTGTGTGTGTGTGTGTGTGTGTGTGTGTGTGTGTGTGTGTGTGTGTGTGCCTCTTGCGTGTGTGTGCCTCCTCTGTGTGTGTGGGGTGTGTGTGTGGTGTGTGTGTGTGTGTGTGTGTGTGTGTGTGTGTGTGTGTTGTGTGTGTGTGTGGGTGTGTTGTGTGTGTGTGTGTGTGTGGTGTGTTGTGTGTGTGTGTGTGTGTGCGTACGTGCGTGCGTGCGTGCGTTGCGATTGCGCATGCGTGCGATTGCGCGCGCGCGCGCGCGCGCGCGCGTGTGTTGTGTGTGTGTGTGTGTGTGTGTGTGTGTGTGTGTGTGTGTGTGTGTGGTGTGTGTGTGTGTGTGTGTGTACGTGCTTGCCTACGCGCGTCCGAGTGTGCGTGCCTGCGTGCGCGCTAGTGTAGAAGAAAAATGGGGAAAAAAGAAGAGGAAGAAGAAGTAGACTGACAACCAAAAAGTAAAAATCAAGGCAAAGAGGAGGTGGAATAAAAAGAAATCATGCCCCACAGCTTTAAAAACAAATCAGAAACTCACATAGCCGAACAAGACGATGACATGACATTTTCCCCCAGATACGCTCACACACCTGAAACAATGGAATTAAAAGTGATGATCAAGACATGTTGGTTACCATCCTATTAACTATGGAGGCAATCGCCGCACTGAAAGCCTGGCAAGAACGGAAACGACGATGATAAACAGGAAATGACGCAGGCATTGAAATGCCATGACTAATACTGGACTCTCGGTCGAGTTCTGAAAGTAAAATATGTATTTTCAAACAGAAACTTCGTTAATCTAACGTTTAAATCAGATCAAGTGATGAAAACATTTGATCTCCTTTGTGAGAATAGAACAAAAAAATACACCATTAATAGGTGGAATGCTTTGGTACAAGATATTTATTTACTGTGCAGTAAAAATGCTTAGCCAGTAGTTGTTTACATCCCAATTCTCCGTAAAAATTTAAAAAAAAAAACGAAGCGTATTACTGAATGGTTTATCACACGATGTGAACTGTGGAATCTCTCACCCTCTGTAAGGTAGATGGTAAAAGCCGATGGCTCAATGACCATATGAGCAACGAACGTACTAGGAAATCATTGTGTCTGGGGCCCTGCTATATGGATGGCGGCACACAAAACACATACACACACACACACACACACACACACCACACACAACACACACACACACACCACACACACACACACACACATCACTCTCTTTTCGCTGCGTTCACCGTCCCACGTACCATTTTTCTGCTGGATATATGCAGAAGATTTTCAAATCGTTGAAGGTGGACTTCACGAGTGGTTTGAATTCATGACCGTCATCTTCACAGCCAAATGTTCTGACCATTGGACCCCCTCCCAGTGGACCACCAGATGACCCCTCAGACCAGATGACCATTGGACCCACTCCAGTGGACCACCAGATGACCCCTCAGACCAGATGACCATTGGAGCCCTCTTCCAGTGCACCCCCAGATGACCCCCCAGACCAGATGACCATTGGAGCCCCCCCGTCCCCGTGGACCACCAGATGACCCCCCAGACGAGACGACCATGGACCCCCCCTCTCCCAGTGCACCACCAGATGACCTCCCAGACCAGATGACCATTGGACCCCCCCCCTCCCAGTGCACCACCAGATGACCTCCCAGACCAGATGACCATTGGACCCCCCCCCAGTGCACCACCAGATGACCCCTCAGACTAGATGACCATTGCATTGGAGCCCCTCCCCGTGCACCACCAGATGACCCCTCAGACCAGATGACCATTGACCCCCCCCCCCCTCCAGTGGACCACCAGATGACCTCCCAGACCAGATGACCATTGCCCCCCTCCGGTGCACCACCAGATGACCTCCCAGACCAGATGACCTTTGGACCCCCCCCCCCCCCCCCCTCGCAGGGGAATCAAACAGACATACATACAGACTTTTAAAAATGCGTGGATGCTCATTTCTCAATAAACATTCAGTAAGTCCATAAATATGGAACATAGTTTACACAAATAGCAAAATAAAAGAGCATAAGTACTTTCAAAAGGGTCAAACTGATTAATTTCACTAAACCCTATCTTTCGAAAGAAGTTTGCTGTTAGGAACAGCAAAATATTCCCATCGCAAAATTGACACGATGTTGCACTGTGTGTTCTGTACCTTATCTTGCGCCTCTGGATGGTGGCTTCATGCCACACTGTTACATTTACTCTATGTCCATGGATAACAGAACTAACTGATGATCACTGGAACACATCCATGGAAGTTTTTGACTCAAACTTGTCAACACGTGAGCACACAATGATCAAAAACGTCTGTAAGCAATCGTTTGTGACAGAAATTAGACACCAGATCAACCAAATGTATAAACATGCACTCAACTACATGACAGCCAAAAATACAGATACCTTGAGCACTTGTTTTAAAAATAAATAAATAGAAACCCGAAAAATAGTGAGACTAGAACACCACAAACAAACAAACAAAAAACTTAATTGTTTTGTCCATACCTTCATTCTGTAACCGTGCTGATGATCATTGATCTTTGATAAGGACGATGACGATTTTAGGCCGAGGTTTAATTTGGGATGTTTTCTTGTAAAGTGATCACCTTCACAACACACGCAAATACACAGATGCAGACAAAGAGGGAGATATGAACTGACATGCCAACACTGATCGATCGAGACATAAATGGATAACAGACAGACATTCGGTGCCAGAATGTTCGTCATTGCCCCCGCCCCCATCCCCCCACCACCACCTCCAACTTCCCACCCCGCCTTCCCTCCTCTAAAAGACAAGCGTCCTCGTTCCAGCCTTTCGCCCGCATTGGATGCAACACACCATGCAATGGGACTGCCCGTGCGGCGGTGACCGTGTCCCTGGACGGGGCAGTGCGTCTGTCGGTGTGTTGGAGAGCGGACTGACCGCTGACTGACCTTTTTGCCCATGCCGTACTCTGCGGGTATCCCCCGGGCCAGGAGATCCCTCGCTCGTTCAGAGTGCTCATCCACCTGCCACGGCACGATCATGGATTCGCTGTGAGTTAAACTTTAATCTTCGATTTGTGTCTGGACTTCGAATATAACTTGGGTGAAGTTTGAGGGTTGAACTGGAAGAACGGGTGGGTGGGTTGGTGAATGGATGTGTGGGACGAAGGTCGAGGTGGTTGGATGGATGGATGGATGGATGGATGATGGATGGATGGATGGGATGGATGGATGGATGGATGGATGGATGGATGGATGGATGGATGGATGGATCGATCGATGGATCGATGGATGAATCAGAGGTGGGTTGGTGACTGGCAGGTGGTGGAGGCGGGTGGATGGACGGGATGGTTGACTGATTGCTTCATTTGTTCGTTGGCTGATTGATTGATTGATTGATTCGCTGATTCTGTATTTAATTCGCTCGTTCATTCATTTATTCATTGACTGAGAACTTGATTCTTTGATTTGTTAATTAATCGAAGGTTGTATGTACGGATGGATGGACTGGGTGATTGATCGATGAACTAAATGACAAATTAATAGAGGGATCGATGAGTTGATTTATTAATTAGGTGATTGACTATCACGATGATCTTTTACGTCAGGCATACTGAACGTACCGATAAAGGCCTTTGTCGCTTTCCATCACTTCCTCGTAAGTCACTTCCGGTAATGTTGTCTGCAATGAAAACGAAAAAGGAAGATGTCGCGCTGTATAATGTGGGTTCTCTTTTCTTCCTATGCTTAGAAAAGCAGAATGCCTGATAATTTTATAGGCATAGAAATTCGTTTCCAAAACAAAAAATATTACAACATAAACATACACCCCAATTGCATTCATTTTATAGTTGAATTATCGTACAACACACACACACACACACACACACACACACACACAACACACACACACACACACACACACACACACACATGCATACATACATACATTCATAAGCCGAGAAGGAATGTACACACGCACGCACACACACGCGCGCACACGCAACACACACACACACACACACACACACACACCACACACACACACACACACACCACACACACACACGCACGCACGCACGCACGCACGCACGCACGCACGCACGCACGCACGCACGCACGCACGCACGCACACACACACACACACACACACACACACACACCACACACACGTACACGGAAAACAAAAATAGGGTAAGAACATTGACTCAGTTTGTTTAAACATATGGATGAAAAAAATCTAGAAGAATGATCAGGAGAGAGAGAGAGAGAGAGAGAGAGAGAGAGAGAGAGAGAGAGAGAGAGAGAGAGAGAGAGACAGACAGACAGACAGACAGACAGAAAGACAGGCAAGACAAACAAACAGACAGACAACAGGTGAGGGGTAGGGGTGGAAGGGGCGAGAAACGATGAAAAGGGTGTGTTGAGAAATAAATAACAACAACAACAACAAAAGAGTTAAAAGGGGAGGGGTGTTTTTCCCCCTAGGTTATTTCGACCCATTCACTTACATCCGTCGTGAAGCGCATCTGAATATGTTCTCGCAGCTCTTTGAGTGACTCGAGAGAGTAGCAGTGTACTTGAGGTACTTGAAGGGAAACAACCCTGTGTGGTGGCTCTCCCCCTCCCACTTCACCACCAGACAGCCCTCTCCTGCCGCACACAACATACATGCTTGTATGTCCATCAACCCCCCTCCCCCCCCCCCCCCCCATCATCCACCCGCTTGTCCCCACCCCCACCCCACCTCCCTTACCCACTTCCACCTCTTCCCTCCCCTACAAAAAAATATGAAATTTCGTCATACTGCGTTTGTCATCGCCGTCATCCCCAGCGAAGACAGTAAAACTGTAAGGAAAACAAACACACACACACACACACACACACACACACACACCAATCACACACACACACACTACACTCCCTCACCACACCACACCCTACACCACACACACACACACAACCACACAACAGTACACACACACACATACACCACACCACACACACCACAAACAAACACAATACCTACTACACCACACAACACACACACACACACATACACACACACAACAACACACACACATCACACACACAACACAACAAACACCAACCCACACACACAACCACACACACACCACACACACACACCAAATGTCAACGTCAGTGGTCTTTCCGATATCTCTGTCATGGAGACCTCTCTTTCGACTGTCCAGTCCCTATACTCCTTTCCCTCTTCGGCGCCTGGGCAGAGTGTGTGTTGTGGGGGGGGGGGGGGGGGGGGAGGGGGGGGGACAAACCCTTCTCTTCCCTTCACCCTCTGAAAAATAGGGGGGGAGGGTGTCAGATTATCTTCTGGACCCCTTAATATTGGAAGCTATGTGCCAGAATGATCATCCTCATGATCGTGGGCACCAAAGGAAAGAAGATGTGATTAGCATGTTTCGGTGGAATCTGGAAGATGAGAGAACACATGCTCTAAACTTGTGAAAAGGAGAGCCACCCCAACCCCAACCCCCACCCGTCATCCCGCTTGTATGAACATTTGGAAGACCGCAGTGATGTCTTTGTCACTTTCGGTTCAGTCACTGTGACTCCATGCAATCTTTCGTTTCAGTGAGGGTTCTGTGTGTTACTGTGTCTATGAGCTAGGGTTAGGCTTCGGTTAGGGTATGCGTTAGGGTTTGATAAGGGTTATACTGCGTTGGAGTTAGGGGTAGACATAGAGATACAGTGATATTTTGGGGTTAAGGGTAAAAGTTAGAGTTAGACATAGAGATACAGTGATATTTGGGGGGTAAGGGTTAGAGTTAGACATAGAG
>CM031601.1:100992312-101064812 GCA_018398815.1 Conus ventricosus
CTCTCTTTCTTCTTCTTCTTCTTCTTCCCTCTTCTTCTTCTCTTCCTCTTTTTTTTCAGTGTGTGTGTGTGTGTGTGTGTGTGTGTGTGTGTGTGTGTGTGTGTGTGTGTGTGTGTCCACAAGTGCGTGCGTGTGCACGTGGGTGCATGCGTGCGTGCACGTGTGTGTGTGTGTGTGTGTGTGTGTGTGTGTGTGTGTGTGTGTGTGTGTGTGTGTGTGATCATATGCTTTGTTTATTGCTATAATTATATACACGCGTGGTCGTAAAGTGTCGATGCGTGTAGTGTGTGAGTGTGAGTGTGAGTGTGTGTGTGTGTGTGTGTGTGTGTGTGTGTGTGTGTGTGTGTGTGCGTGCGTGTGTGCGTGCGTGCGTGCGTGGGTGCGTGCGTGGGTGCGTGCGTGGGTGCGCGCGCGCGCGCGCGCGCGCGTGTGTGTGTGTGTGTGTGTGTGTGTGTGTGTGCGTGCGCTGTGGCAATCACGTGCAGGTATGCGTTACTGCATGTGCAAGCATGTGAACATACCCTCCCCCTCCACCATTTCTCCCCACATCCCCCACACTCCTTCCCCACATATACATACGTGCATGCGCATTTGCTTTTGACTGCATGAGTGAGCAGGCGTAATTGTGAGAAAAATGCTTACGGTTCTTTCATCATACACCCCTCTGTCCGTCAGTGTCATTGTGAGCCAAAAGTTTACCGTTCTTTCTTCATACACCCCTCTGTCCCTCGGTGTAACTGTGAGCCAAACGCTTACCGTTCTTTCATCATACACCCCTCGGTCCCTCGGTGTAACTGTGAGCCAAACGCTTACCGTTCTTTCTTCATACACCCCTCTGTCCCTCGGTGTAACTGTGAGCCAAACGCTTACCGTTCTTTCGTCATACACCCCTCTGTCCGTCAGCTGGCTGAGAATAGATGTCGTTTTGACGGCCTGATGAACATCACGAGTTGTCGCCCCTGACAGAGATCAAACAGAGAAACCAAAATGTAGAACCATAGCAATACAACTGCTTTCGAACTGACCCCGGACATTTTCTTTTTATTCCCCCCCCCTCTCTCTCTCTCTCTCTCTCTCTCTCTCTCTCTCTCTCTCTCTCTCTCTCTCTCTCTCTCTCTCTCTCCCTAGCGGGGCAAGGGCCGGATGAATAAAAGCATGTGTTTGCTTTTCTGTTACCCTTGGAAATTAAGATTATCATCATTATCATCATCATCTCTCTCTCTCTCTCTCTCTCTCTCTCTCTCTCTCTCTCTCTCTCTCTCTCTCTCTCTCTCTCTCTCTCAGAACCCATGCTTGTTCAGATGGATTGTGATGCTTATTTCCACGAAGGAATGTATGAACGAACAATGAGCAATTCACATCTTGTGAAAAACTTTCGACATAGGAAGTACAATACGTAGTGATTGTTTTTGGTGTATCTAAGTATGTTTTCCAGTCGCGTGGTTTTCATTCAATATCTAATGTGTGTTTGTGGTACCCATGCCCCTCCCCCCTTCTCTCTCTCTCTCTCTCTCCTCTCTCTCTCTCTCTCTCTCTCTCTCTCTCTCTCTCTCTCTCTCTCTCTCTCTCTCTCTCTCTCACCCACGCACACTCGCATGCACGCACACTCGCTCGCAGACATTGTGTGTGTGTGTGTGTGTGTGTGTGTGTGTGTGTGTGTGTGTGTGTGTGTGTGTGTGTGTGTGTGTGTGTGTGTGTGTGCGTGCGTGCGCGCGCGCTCGCGTGCATATTCTGATCCTTTAGGCGCTCACCTTTAGAATTCTGCAGAGGAGACGCTGAAGAGCCCGTCAGAGGCGGAGAGGAGGACGACGAGGAAGAGGCGCGAGCAGCACGGACAGCGGTAGAGAGAAACGGGAGTCTTGGGACTGATGACGTGGCAGCTTGCAGTTGGTTTGTAACGTAGTACGTCAGTCTGGATACCCCGCTCAAACGATGCATGGTGAGGATGGTCTTAGTGTGCTAGAAATTAGTCTGAAACAGAACACAACAAAACTGAACGTGTGAACTCACATCACTCTTTGCTCTCAAATCATCTTTTCAATGCAAAACGTGTATGTTCATTTTTTTCTTCTACAGGTCAGCGATTATTTCTGATATTATACATTTCAGATCACAGCAAACTGTGGCAGCAAGCTGCCAGGTTGACGAACACGCAGAGCAACTGGCCATCTGTACTACTTTGCGTGTTCAGTATATCAGTATATGGTCATTGTTACAAGATCAGTGAGAGAAAAATGATATTGTTGTCATCGACAGTAGAAGAGTTTCAGTTTCATGATCATTGGTATGACTGTCATTGTACTATGGTCGAATTCCGTTTATGAATGTCAAAAGTGTGTGAGAGAGAGACAGAGAGAGACAGAGACAGACAGACAGTCAGAGATGGACAGACAGACGTCAGACAGAGAGTGTCACGGACAAAAAAAGAAAAACCGAAGTCATGGTCAGTCGCCAGCCAGTTCAATTGGACATAAGCTCCAACTCAAACATCCTGGTTTCCAAGCAGACGACTTCATGTGTCGCGTCAGCCAATTAGGCATGGCGGGGAGGCTATTTGCTAGTCCTTAACGGAGACATCATCGTCCAACAGACAGACTGAGTGGCTGGACCGACGTCTCAATAGGTCTGGCCAGATGGATCGCTACGTCTAGGTCAGACTGATACAGCTAATTTGCAAGACCAGCGCCCACAGTTAAGTTGGACGTCGCCGGTTAAAGTAGGAAGGAGGGAAGGTATGGTGTAGTGGGGGTGAAATCAAGCTAATTAATTAAATGACCCATTGACCACCACAGAGAGCAAGGCCGGTAGATGTGACTTTCATGATTTGCATATCCAATGGAATTAGAGGGGAGGTAACCTCGGTACAAGGCGGGAAAAATACTGACCAATGGTACTCACCCTTTTGACAAGTGGGAACGGAATAAGAAAGCGATGCGTGAGTGGAGAGGGGAGAGGAGAAGCAGAAAAAAAAAAAACGAGAGAGAGAGAGAGAGAGGTTCTGGGAGTAGGCTCTGCACGAGAGAAAAGCAGCGAGATGAGAAGAGTGAAGAGAACCGAGTTGAAGCATTAGCACCATTATAGAGTCTGCAGGGGAAGGACTAAGGAGAGATGTTGAGAGAGAGAGTTGCTAACTGATGAAGAGAAAAAAAAAGAAAAAAGAAAAAAAAGCAACCATGTCCATTTGATAGAGCAGACCAGAAGAGAGAGAGAGAGTGCAATGCGTTAATGCAGGAAGAAAGAAAGGAGAACAGATCGATGTCTGGTAATCACTGTTCAATCTGAACCGGGGTTCAACCTCTTACCGGGCAGCGCCACTTTCATCAAGCAGAACCACAGGCCAACGCCAGTAACCTGACCAGTGCCAGCAGTCTAACCTGACCAGTGCCGGCGGTCCAACCTGACCAGTGCCAGCAGTTGTGTCGTGACTGGTGTTTGTGAAAGTGACAGTGAAAACAAAAAAAAGAAGAAAAGGAAAGACAGTGATTCGTAAATAGTTTAAGATCACCTGGCCAGGTAAAGTGAAAAATCTATTCATACCCGGGTTAGTTATGATGATTTAGATAAATGGTTGTGTGAAGTTCAAGGAAGAGAGAATGTTTTATTTTGCTTGATTCCATGCGCATTGATGTTTTCTATGATTATGTGTAGTAAAGTTATAGACTTTACTAGTGGTTTGATGTGACGAATGCATGATATATGAATGAGATTGTAAGCAAGCTGTGAGTGTGTTTGGGCTGTGCGCTAGTCCTTCCTCCGCTGACATACCCCGAGGTTGACAGAGAGGAACACAGGCACAGGACACTTCAAAACCCAGAAAAATGTCAAAAAAGTGCCTGTCCCTACCACAAGAGTCCAAAGTGCAGCAACCCAGGTCAGCCGGAGAAATGATGACTGATAGAACGGAGGATGCAGTCCTTGACATAATATCAGCAGATGGAAGGGTAAGTATAGGTTCGAGTCCACGGTTACAGATTAGTCTATGTTACACTCAAAGCTGCACCTGGCGTTTCTCAGAAGATCAGTCAGTACCAGAACATATCCGTCACACAGTCCAGCCCTTGACCCATACCATACCTGACTCTGAGGTGGGCCTGATGTCCGTTGGCCTTTTCTATGCAAGCACGATCCACATGACCCTTCATTTCACTGTCGTCTGCAAGAATTTTCACTCCAAAATCCTACTGCCCTACCAATGGCGTAGAAACACAAGGAGTCCACAAGTCATGCATCATTCTGATATTTTTGCTGACATAATGGCATTGAACTAATTTACTGACCCCAAATTCCAGGATAAAATCATCATTTCACATTCAAAAAAGAAAAAGATTTTTTTTTCGCAGAGCCAGGGCGATTTGCATCTGTTCAAACTGGTTTGTTACTACATTACCTTTGCTATAACCCTGATCTCTGAATGTAGTACGCTTCGTTTCCCACACTTTTTGTCCTATCCATGTCAGAGTCCCATTCGCTGAAGCGGGTCATTGATCCCTTTTGAAAGCCGCTGTCGCTGGGTGCCGCGAGAGAATTGTTCAGTTAGCTGCGCTGCCCTCCAAGGTTACTACGGACGCCAGTTTGTTGCTGTCCACGGGTCAGCGAGGTCGACCCACCGCCCGAACATCACCTTTGCCCATGCGTGAATCACAGTGTGCTTCAAACTTGAGTTTTTGTTTAAATTTGTCTAATCTTCTCTGGCACTACAATGGCATTAACATCACTCACTCTGCTCATTCTTACCGTCCGTATACAGCTACAACCTGGCTTGTTCTGTCGCAACGCCAACACCAGCAATTTACAGGGAGCAGTCAGTATCAAGTCGTCATGAGGCAATTCATCAGAGGAGATACTGTTGCTGCCAAGCCGCATTGATGGTGTTCAGTGGTGCCTGTTCTGATATAACATTGTAGGCCACTACAAGCCACGTCAGTGGTGTTCAATGGTGCCTGTTCTGATCCAACATACTAGGACACTACAAGCCACGTCAGTGGTGTTCAATGGTGCCTGTGCTGATCCAACACACTAGGACACTACAAGCCACGTCAGTGGTGTTCAGTGGTGCCTGTGCTGATCCAACACAGATGGAGACTGCCTGCTTAGATCCCTGTTGACAACCATGGTTACTTAGTAGAGGAGCCAGCGAGAGTGCGCGTCCCCTGCAGAGGACGTTACCACGTTCACCCAACCACTTAGTAGAGGAGCCAGCGAGAGTGCGCGTCCCCCTGCAGAGGACGTTACCACGTTCACCCAACCACAGTCCCTATGAACCTAGTGATACTGGCGACCTCTATCTATACCAACTCACCGATCATACAGAATTTCAGACATCTGCCATGCTGATCGATGAGGACGGGGAGGATAAAGATGATGCTATGGAATTCCATTCTGCTGGGAGATCATAATTATCCTGGCGTCAATCAGGCCCGAGAATTGAAGACATGTGTAGAAATGATCAGGAAATTTGAGCAAGTTTGTCATAAATGTACCCATAAAGTGGATGAAACGCAGGTTGTCATAAATGTACCCATAAAGTGGATGAAACGCAGGTTGTCATAAATGTACCCATAAAGTGGATGAAACGCAGGTTGTCATAAATGTACCCATAAAGTGGATGAAACGCAGGTTGTCATAAATGTACCCATAAAGTGGATGAAACGCAGGTTGTCATAAATGTACCCATAAAGTGGATGAAACGCAGGTTGTCATAAATGTACCCATAAAGTGGATGAAACGCAGGTTGTCATAAATGTACCCATAAAGTGGATGAAAACGCAGGTTGTCATAAATGTACCCATAAAGTGGATGAAACGCAGGTTGTCATAAATGTACCCATAAAGTGGATGAAACGCAGGTTGTCATAAATGTACCCATAAAGTGGATGAAACGCAGGTTGTCATAAATGTACCCATAAAGTGGATGAAACGCCCACAACAAACCCAGGTCTGGGAAGGGGTCGACCTGGGCCGAAAGATCCCAGAAATAAACGGCTCGGGTGGGAATCGAACCCACGACTTCTCAGCTTGTGGTCCACAATGCTAAACCACTGCGCCACAGTTTGACATATCAATGATGAACATTCAGCCTACTCTTGAACAGGAAGGTGACAGAGAACTTATTTGATCAACAAGAAGTGCTCAATGCCTACAGTCTGCCCAATGGAAGTCTAGAGTTCCGAAAGGTGAAAGTAGACAGACTCTTGGGAGAGCCTTAAAAGCAGGTGTTGAGAGGAAACCTCCCTCCCTCCCTCTCTCTCTCTCTCTCTCTCTCTCTCTCTCTCTCTCTCTCTGATAAGTGGTCTGAAGTATGGGGTCTTGATGCAGTTGCTGCGGTACATTGTGAAAAGATCCATCTGTTTTCTTTGAAGAAATTTCTTGGTGTATCATTGCAAACGCCAAATGATTTGATATATGGTGAAACGGCTAGATTTCTAATATACTTGAATTCCATTATTAAATGTGTTCGATATTGGCATGCATATGCAATGTTGTTAGAATTGGACGACAGATGTAAGAAAAACTGGGTGACTAATGTGAGAGTGAAACTGTGTGAATATGGTTTCGGAGTTGTATGGATGAATCAAGGTGTTGGTGATATGAATGCTTTTATCCAGGTATTCAGAGAAAGACTCGCTGCTTGCAATTGGCAAAATTGGAATTGTTATGTACATAACAGTGACAGATTTGAATTATATAGAACGTTTAATAATCTACGATGTTTACCTGTCTATATATCAAAAATGGACAAACATCTGAGACGTATCATGACTAAGTTTACATTTGGTGTTTCCGATCTCTTTACTCACTACAACTATATAATTTGAATATTGGTGGTAAAGAGTCGAAACGTTATGTATTGTTTTTGTTTTCTTTTGACCCCCCTTTTGTTTCGGTCTTTACCACCAATCTTCAAATTATATAGTCGTTCTGAAAAAGACCCAGTCAAGTGTTATCAATCTTTACTCACTACTTTCGTTATAGACAGTCATGTAGTAGAAATTTGATCTGTCCATTATGTCGAAATACAAAAGAGGATGAAGTTAATTTTGTATTGGCTTGCCCAGTATTAGACGAACTTAGAGAGGAATTCATTTCACAAAAGTATTTCAATAATTTTTGCCTTTTCAAATTAATTAACCTTGTTACTGTCATCGTCTGGAGGCGCAGACGAGGACGGCAGAGAAAGAGTTGGTCCGAAAATATAAAGGACTGGACCAAAATGACCATGCCAGATCTCCTCACGACAGCTACAAACAGAAGAGCCTGGAGAGAAACGGCGGCTGCCTCATCACGTCCCCCCAACGACCCCAGCGGTCAGGGAATGACTGACTGACTGACTGACTGACTGTCATCAAATAAAAACACGGTTAAACTGTTAGCTACTCGTATATAAAGCATTCAAAAAGCGAACTTTGTATGTAACATAAAGAATACCAAGATCAATCTGCGACATGATTTGTGATGTATATCCCCATGCTAGGGGGCTATGGCCTTTAAGAATAAAACATTTGTGTCTTGAGTCTTGAGTCTCATAAGTGTTTCGGCTGTTTTCCGCCTTGAACTCCTTATACTCTAATGTGACTGGGTCCATCTAGGTCATGACTGCTAGAAGCCATGCTGCTGCCAGCAACTTCAGGATGGTGAGGTGACCGGTCACATCTAGGTCATGACTGCTAGAAGCCATACTGCTGCCAGCAATCAGGATGGTGAGGTGACCGGGGCACATCTAGGTCATGACTGCTAGAAGCCATACTGCTGCCAGCAACTTCAGGATGGGTGAGGTGACCGGGTCACATCTAGGTCATGACTGCTAGAAGCCATACTGCTGCCAGCAACTTCAGGATGGGTGAGGTGACCTGGTCACATCTAGGTCATGTCTGTTAGCGACCATGCTGCTAGCCAGCACCTTGCGGTGGGCGGCTCAAAGCTTTCAGCCCACTGTTCGAGCAGTTATTAATCCTCCATTCTATACCTCTTTACACACGCGCGCGCTTGCGCGCACGCACGCGCTCACACACTACACACCCACACACCCACACACACACACACACACACACACGTGCGCGAGTGTGCACAAACCCACACGCGCGCGCGCTCTTACATACATTTCTACAAACATATACATGCCTATCTACAAACGTACTCTCAAGTACAGAGAGAGAGAGAGAGAGAGAGAGAGAGAGAGAGAGAGAGAGAGAGAGAGAGCAGAGCATGCGCGCTCTTCTATAATTGCCGTGACAGGGATCACTTTGCTGTCTTGACCACTATCTGCAAAGAACATCACAACGTCAAGGACACATCACAGATTGGGAGACGGAAGGATCGGCTCTCGCGTGACGTTCGCTACTATTCGCCATTGTTGGAGTCCCTTTGCACATACACACACACACCACACACACACACACACACACACACACGCGCGCGCGCGCGCGCGCGCGCGCGCATGTACACACACACACACACACACACACACACACACACACACACACACACACACACACATGTATAACCGCTATGGCAGAAACCCCTTTACAGGCTTGATCACTTTCTGCAACGAACATCACACTTTCAACCAAGGATACATCAGAGATAAAGAGAGGAAAAGATCGGTATCTCACATGATTTCCTCAACTATCCGCCTTCGTTGGAGTCCCCTTTGGCTCCCACAGCTAACTTGCCACTTGTGGGCAAGAGAACTATGCTGTAGGCTGCACTGTCCTCTACGGCGAACAGATTCGCTAGCTTCTTCTCGTGCGCTTTTCACCGATAGTCGGCCTCTTCCTGTAAGTAGCCTTCGCTCGCGAGGGAACGACCGTGTCTGTAGGCCTACTTCGAACTTGACATTTACACATTTTCAGCTTTGAAGTGTGGTGAACAGACAGCTAACTTTACAACAGCAGGTGGATTCAGAGCCAATCGAATCAACAGGAAGGGACAGATGCCTTCAACATACGGAAGGGAACTCCAGCTGGCCAAAAACAAAGGGGCCAGAATAGCTCAGTGGTAGAGCGCCGGACTCGTAATCTTGGTGATCCTGGGGTTGCAGGTTCGAGTCTCCACCGGGCCGTTTCGGTACAGGGTTTTTTTTTTCCTCGGATTTAACATTTGTTCTGACTCCATTTCCCATACGGCTCTTCGAATGAGACTATAAACCGAGGTTCCGTGTGTGAACGCACGTATAACATCTTGCACACGCGTAAAATCCAGTCACTAACCTTCGGAAGAGACGGCCAGTTTGGCCGTTGGTATGGATGACACGTTACACATAGCATGCACCCTGCGTGAAAAATTGAAAAAATGATGGGAGTAAGGAAACTGAGTGAACGATATTGACTGGATGACAGGGGAAACGACTGAATGAAGCGCCAGCTAGCAGCTCTTCGGTCTGCACTACCCAGGTAGGCAGCCCGTTGTGTTAACGAGTGTGGATTGTAAAGCGCTTGCAGCTTGGTCTCTGGTTGAGGATAGGCGCTATAATAGTATTCAGTAGAAGAAGAAGATACTGATCCTGTGAAGTGTACATCGTTGGACACGTGAAGCATGCGAGTAAAGACATTCCCGCCTTCGGCGTCCTTCCTACAAATGGAACAGGTGAGGGGAAACTGGAGGACGAGGGTGTGTGACATGACATACTGACAGAGAGAAGCACCGAAGGAAGGGGGCCGGATAAGGATACTAGAAGGGGTTGAAGCGGGTGAAAGATGGTGAGGGTGGAGAGATGTGTCACACCTTTCATACTTTCACACCAAATTTGCCCATGCATACACGTGGACACTGTATCCTATCAGAGATGTGAAAGTGTGTTCCAGGTTGATTTTTTTTTTTTTTTTTTGCTTTTTGTACTCCCAGTTCTTATAGAACAGGGAGTACTTTAGAATGGGAACGAAGAAATGCTCTGTGTGTGCGTCTGTGTGTCCGTGCATCTGTTGCACTGAGAGTCTTTTTCTCCCCTGACCGACTTCAGTAGTATAAGAGGGACTTTATAACTGCCAGGAGCCAGGAACCCGGGACCCCGGACCCCGCTCGGGACCCCGCTAATCGATCAATCAAAGTCAATAATCGGTCAATCAGATTGATAACAGAAATCAAAGTCATCAATAACCGATCAATCAGAAAATGTAATAATATTTAATCAGATAGATCATATAGTATATTGATCATAAATTTTGAATACTGATCATTGCTGGAATAATCGAGACATAAATAAGTCAAAATAAACAATACCTTCACCCCCACCTGTCGGGAATCTAAATAAGTTTAAATAAACAAAACGAATAAATAATACCCCCACACCCCACCATTTTTGTATTTACCCCAAAAAGCTGACCACGGTGGAGCCTGTACGCATAAAATTATTCGGTGCATTAAACTGACCACGCTGACGACACGCGCGCGACTTCACGGTGATTATACCGACGAAGGCCACTGGACAGCGTACGTGTTTTCGAATAGTCTCTGTCTCCCTGTCTATCTCTTTCTCTGTTTGTATGTATGTCTCTCTCTCTCTCTCTCTCTCTCTCTCTGTGAAATAGGCATTTAAGAAAACCAAAAAAGAAAAGGAATCTCGTTGTTGGTGGTAGGTGTACAGGGTCGTTCCATCCGTCCTAAAATTTTTGTTTATTCCACCGGTACTCTTCTGACTTTGAAGAACATTCATATAACTGCTCTTGGTGAGTCGATTGAGGGTTTTATTCAGTCCCTTGCAGCTGATCTTTGTATTTGATTGCCCGAAGCAATAGTATGTTTTGGAGCACAAAGCCACAATACCTTCACCCTCATACTCTAGTTTGAAGAGCCCAGGCGTGCGTTTGTCGTCCATTTGACGCTCGATACAACAAGGAAGAGACACCCAATGGCCGCCTTTAGTCATGGTACGGATAAAATCATCTCGATGTCTTTCACAGGCTCGCGCTGGAAACCACTGGTCCCACTCCTCGTAAAACTCTTGACGTAGGTCAGGCTTGACAACGTTTTCCAACGACTCTGATGACAACGCCATGTACAAAGAGTCTGTATCCATCTCACACAGTTGAAAATCGTCCCTGGAGACGAACTTGTCCACACAGTCGTAATAAAATTGTAGCATTCTCAGTTTGGCATACTGAATACAAAGAATCCAATTTGGTTGGGTAGACTCCACCGGAGTTTTGATTTTGCAGATTCCACTTCATTCAGATCTAGCATCAGAGGCGTCATTTTTCGAAACAGAGGGTGGTTGATTTTGGATGGCGTGTCTTCATCCCGTAAGTACAGTACGTCGGTTGTTTTTTGATGTTGGTAATGGTTTTTCCATAGGCGCTGTTCCCCAACAACTTAAACGTGTCGGCGACGATGGCTTTAGAAGCATCTTGATCTCCATCACGTCGTGCGGTTGAGACAGTATCCCCAAACTGTTTGAAGGTGGATTTTGGCCGATATTCAACAACTTGCTGGACGTCAGTGACTTTTAATCCGTGACTCAGTACCATCGAAGTAGAGGGGTGGTAAGCAGGAAACCTTTTCCGGAGTAACTGCCTATCAACGTTTTGTTAATTGGGTGAATAGACGATGGCTCTCGGCATAATTTCTCATAAAGGTCCAATATGTTCTCTTCCCACATCAGCATTTTTGAAGATAGGTGTCATCTCTGAAAAATGCTGTTGCAAGTCAGTCGGAACTTCGAGATCGCATTGAACCAGCCCGAAAAGACGACCGTCTTCAACCGCTCGGATGATGCTGGAAGTGGTGATTTTTTTCCCCACGAAAGGACTAACGTATGGTGGTCATCGATGGGCTAGAAAGCGCTGTAAGTCTGCGTTTTGTTCTTTCTCTCTCCTCCATTCACATTCCCATTTTTCGATCACCCGAACCTTAACAGTAGAAAGAAGTACTCCCTAATGTCCTCAGTATTCTTTTTCAGTTTCTCCATACTCTTTCCATTGACCGGATTTATTGTCACATCTTTAGTCAGATGACATTGGTGCCCGTGAAATAAACAGCCATGAAACTGGTAGGCAGTGCGAGTATCTTCGTCCCAACCATCCACCCGTATCCTACGTCTTCCTAAAGCCCGCTCTCTACCGTTGTACTTATGCTGAAGGTGTAGGCCACGTGTGCTCATAGTCCACTCTAGCCATTCTCTGGCCATTTGTCCGTATACGTCAGTCTTTTCGGGCTTGAACTGATTTTGTTTCCGACGTCGGACGGGATGTTCCGTGGGCATCTCCTGCATTAGTGCCCACAAATACAATGCATTGGCGTCATAGCCTTTCACGCTCGAGACCTTTTCTCCTCTCACGTGGCGAAGGTGGGTTTGTCCTTTTTCATGGTAGCGATGAAAGACGATAGAAGGTCCTCCTACCATGTTTTCAAGCAGGAGGAGATGAAGATCCTTATGCTTTTCTTGAATGAGGGAAAAGAACGTATCTTTAGGTTACGTTTTAAACAAATATCGAAGTGTCAGCCCTGGGACCCCCGATACCGTCTTTCAGCATGTCCAACCGGAGATCACGGTAGAATGCGCTCTATTTCTCCAGTGCTTTCAAGAATGGAACGACGTCTTTGTTGTTGTACCACACGAGAAAGTCTTTCATCGTGACCATCCTTTCTTTCTGCCAAACGCTTTCGCAGTAAGCGTAATTCTCGTCACTGATGGTTTCATTTTTGAGCGTGCTGGAAAAAGCTTTCTTTGGGGGCAGATGAGGAAGATCCAGGTCGCTCAGGGAAGTAATAAACTCGTAAAGGAACGTCAAAAGCAGCTAGATACTTGCTGTAAGAGAAACCTGGAGCGATGTAGTGTTTGATATCTAAAAACTTTGGTCTAAGGGTGCTGATACATTTGTAATCGTTGTTGTTTTTTCACCAGGAACTTTAAAGGACTGGTTTTTCTCCTCAGTTTTCTTAGCGTTGACTAGCCTTTGTAGGAGATAAGGTTTGATCAGGTTGATGTCATACCTCGAGCTGTTGAATCCAACCACAGGGAGTTCGTGTAGATAGTCATCCAGGACCTTTCTCAGTTTATCGGAAGGAAGCTGTGTCATATTCTGGTCATTTTCATCAATGGCATCCAGTTGCTTGTAAACGTGGGAAAGTTCTTCTCTCAATAGGCGGTACGAATGATCGGAAATGGCCTCTAAATAATCCACCATCTTGTTTACGAGATCCTGCGGTTCATCCGACGTGATGAAGCAGACTGGGTCTTCATACGATGGAACGTTGGAACACACACTGACAGATAATGGAACGTGCCTAGCCGTGTAGGTCGTTTTGGGCTCTGGGCATTTGGCCCGAGGGAGTTCTCTAGCGTCAAAATAGGCTTCAAAATCATACGTTGCCCTGTAAGGGTAGACGTAAGTAGTATCCACCAGCACACCGGCGTTGCTTAAAATTTCCAAGGGTGAGAGTGGAGCCTGATAAACCCCTCCGGGATAAATTTCTTTAATCTGATCTCCAACTCAGGTTTTTTCATGCCGCAGAAGCTTACCAGCGGCCTTCCAGAGTTTGCCACATTTTCCACAGCCGAAAACACCAGCAGCTGCATTTAAATTGGCGATGTAGCAGAAATGATTTTTGCAGATGAGGATATTCATAGTTTTGGCGTGTTTTTCTTTCACTCCTCATTTTAGGGAGCAGGATGGGTGGGTCTGACTCTTCATCAAATTCAAAGACATTCACGTTAACGAAGAAAAGGTCCTCTTTTTTCTCCAAATCTCCCAAAGCAATACCGGGAAACGTATCAGCGTCAATCGTTTGGGTTTCCATCCACTTCTGAAACAACTCTCGCGTGGGTGTTTCAAGATTGTCAAGAGAAGCCCCTCGATGTAAGGCCAGACACCTAAAAAAGCCCAAGTTATCTCTGTAGGAAACTCGATCATGATTTAAAAGAGTGTAGATACTTCTCTTTTTTTTGGATAAAGTCGGGAATAGGGTAGTCACAGCAGCCGACGGGGAAGTCTTGGATGGGATTGATGTAAAAACTAGTGCTGGTAATACAGTGAACTGTCCATTTGCTGTCTGGCCTCTCTCTTCTGGCGTGTTCTACGATGTCGTGTTGTTGATCTCGTTTAGAAACTGTATAAAGTTTTCACGATTGTTGATGAGGCGGGGAGCTTCAAGAACACAGGCGTTATTTTGGGACGCGTGAAAGAACCGATACCTCTCATCATTTTGATGATGTAGAATGAATGAGTGGCTCAAGTTGATTTTGAAACGTCTAGTCTGTCGTTTAAAAATGTCCATCAGCTTGTCATCCCAGTCCGGTGCATCTCCTGGCCATCGGATGTTATACATAGACTGATGGCGTCCCTCTAAGTGGTGAGTACGGATGGCTCCCCAGTTTTCCGTGTAGATGTCTCGGATGTCCGTGAGAACTTCCACATCAGGCTCTGTAGGATCGGAGTCCAACGTTTTCTGTCTAGGTTTTTCCTCAGTCGGCTCTGACTGTGAGTGGGGTATCTTTCTTTTTTTTAACAGGAGTACTATGGGTCCGAATATGATACGAAAGGTCTTCTTTACGTGTAAATATTTTATCACAGATCTCGCACTGATTGGTTTTTTTTGTTTTGGTGTTGCTCTCTCTGATGTCGGTTTCGATTTCTTCGGTGAGTGAAGACGGCTGAACATTCAGAGCACGTGAAAAGCTCGGTAGATCCACCAGCTCGGATGTCCGGGAGAACTTCCACATCAGCTCTGTAGGATCGGAGTCCAACGTTTTCTGTCTAGGTTTTTTCTCAGTCGGCTCTGACTGCGAGTGGGGTATCTTTCTTGTTTTACTATGGGTCCGAATATGAGACAAAAGGTCTTCTTTACGTGTAAATGTTTTATCACAGATCTCGCACTGATGTGGCTTTTTGTTTTGGTGTTTGCACTCTCTGATGTCGGTTTGGATTTCTTCAGTCAGTGAAGACGGCTGAACATTCAGAGCACGTGAAACGCTCGGTAGATCCACCAGCGGATGTCGAAGGAACGTGGTCCATCGCTGCAAGACATCAAGGGAAAGTATATTGAATGTTAACTTTTATATGTTATTAATAACAATTTAACCGGAGGTTGATTTTTTAAGGGGAGGGGAAAAAGTAAATAGCACATAGATGAGATTATGAAAGAGTGATTAGCATATCATGTTGTATATGTCTTTTGCATACACATTATGGACTCCAAACATTTATGTTTGATAGCAAGTTGAGATCTGTTCACCGTCATGATAAGTTGACATGATACTGTGCTCTGCAAAAAAAGGTTTATTATGTTACTTACGCCGTGTTAATTCATTCCATTTGCATTGGACGTGACTCCCAATCGTGTGCCTACACTGACGATATAATTTTTGTGCAGATTTGTGGTGTAGTGGTGTGTAAAACATTGATACGTTTATTTCGTCATGTTGATCAACGCGATGTAGTGAACCGGTGTCGAGGGCAGTGAAAAGAACGGACGGTGAAATGAAGTTCACGACATAGTAGGCAATTGAACCAGGCACGAGAATGTCAACAGGTGTGCGCGCCCTGTGTTAGCCTAACGGTGATCTTCTTCTTGTTGCGACCTGCAGAAAGTGGACTATGCGAAAGAGTAATCCTTCCTCCGCAAAACAACAAGGCGAACCTCTGTGTTGTCTAGCAAAGAGTGTAGTCCATCGTTTGAAAAAAAATAAACAGGACAAAAAGACAGTTACTGGTGTAGTATCAGAGTCTTTGAAGAGGAGGACGAGAACATCATGGCGATGCAGGCGGCAATCGAAGAGTTGAAAGAACAGTATCGAACTCTAGCAACAAAGGAAGACATTAAAGAATACAAGAAGGAAATTGAGAAACTAGTAGCCAGTCTTACGACCAAAGTGGAGGTACTGGAAGGGAAGGTTTACGAAGTACAGAGGGAGACGGATGATCTGAAGAACGAGATAGCTTCTGTGAAAGCAGAAAATTCGGAGCTCAAAGACAGACTACGGAAGCAAGAACAGCGCACCGTGCAAGTACTCAGTGACCTGAACGACCAGCAGCAGTACGACCGGCGATGGAAACTGCGGGTGTACAACGTGGCAGAGAAGGAAGGCGAGACGACTGAGGACTGTGCCAGACATGCTGCCGAATATTCTCCGACCTGATCGGCGTCACAACGACGGAGGGGGACCTTGAGGTGGCGCACCGGACTGGTCCAGTCGTGTCGGGGAGAAAAAGACCCATCATTGTGCGCTTTATGTCAAGAAAATTAAAAGACAGTGTCCTTGCAAACAGGAAAAAACTAAAGAATAAGGGTGTTTCTGTAGATGAAGATCTCACACCTGCCAACTACAAGATGTCAAGGAGGCCTACAGACACTCATACACCCTTGCCACTGGTCCTTGCAAGGAAAAGTGTTTGCTAAGCTTAAAAATAATAAAACTGTGAGGCTGAAATATGGGGACAACATTGACAAGATTTTCCGCAAGGAAATGCCTGTTGGATTTTGATATGTGGATGCAGTGTTTGAGGTAAGTATTTTTTGTTTGTTTATATTATTCTTTTTCATCATTACATGGGAGGAGAACATGTAAAAATAAATGTAATTCTAATAGAATGCAGCGCTAAAGTTAAGTTTTGTGTTTTCCTTCTGCCGAAAATGTTCACATTTTTGCTACTTTTACTTTGATCATATTGTTTGCATGCTGATTTTCGCGAAATCCTTGAGACAATGCTGTTCTTTGTGAGCTTAAAGTTGAAGAGATGTGCCGGCAATAATAGGATGCATGTCAGCATATGTACTTGCATGTGTAGGTGTGTATGTGTGCGATGTATGTGCTTCCGTGCATGCGTATGAGCGCGCGGGCGCGTGAGGGCGGGGGGTGGGGGAGGGAAAGGAGGGGGATCTATTGGAGCGCCAGCTCGCGCGTGTGTTACATTTGTAGTGTATGTTTGTGTAGTTGTGTCTTCATGCTTCTGTGTATGATTTGTATCTCTCTATCTCTCTCTTCTCTCTCTCTCTCTGGGTGATCTCCCTTGAGCATGGACGCGTCAATCTCAGCTCTGCTTTGAATTTGTCATTTTCTCACTGTTTTGGCGTGTTGGAAGTTTAGTTACTAATTCATGTGCAAATTTTGATTCCCCGATTAATACGAAAGATAGTGATAAAATTTTTGACTCAAGACTGTTGAATGCAGCAAATAAGCAATTGTGACTGACTAGATTATTGTTGTGTGAAAACTCTAGTACAGTGACAGCTCGTCTACAACTCAGCAATTCACTGTCATCTTCTGGTGTTTGGTGTGCTGTTTAATTCAGGGAGTCCTTGTTCATGCGTTTTAGTGGAAGGGAGGCTACACGGTGTAAATTTACAACGAAAAGTTGAAATGACAATTTTCACATTCTGGAAGGAAAACGAGCCTGTCTATCATTCTCAAGGAAAGATTTCCGTTATCACCCAAGGAATAATGTGAAATTGTGAAATACAGCACTGCAGCACATCCTACCCTAAACACACCGACCAAACAATAATTTCTGCTTCTTACTTTCTCTTAAACAGAATTTTTCCCTGTAAGAGAATGGACGAACACCAAGCTGGAAAAACTTTTACCACTAACGATTCGATTCAAAAACGTTTCTTCTGCACCAAAAAGAAACTGTGGGTGTGGAGAAACAGCCTGGTATATAGGGTAAATCTGCCATTGATAACGACGAATATCAAAGTGAAACAAAATCAGATTTTGACGCTTCAGATGAGATTCTTACCTCCTTTTCCAGCCCAATTAGACTTAAGGACTACCTCCACCGTATTAATAAAGCAAAAACCGTGATAGGATATTTTAATGGCACACACAAAAGTATCAAAGCTTAGCCTATATTTCAATCACACGAAGGAGGCACTTTTAAGTGACAGGGTTTAGACTGCTTCACAATGGAGTAAAGAAATGAGAAACAGCTGAGACACTTTGTCACACGTTTTCATGGAACACACAGATGAGAAAGAACTTGCCACTTGTACTGCTAGGACACCCCTGTCGACCTTTACCAGTCCTCCCTGCCGGACCCCGTGTCCTGAGACGATCCCTGTGACCTTCCCTCAGCCCACATTCTTCCACTGACCACACAGCCCATCCCCTGCCCGCCAGTGCACGGCCTTCTGCACTGTGAGAGGCCAATACAGCAGCGTCGTCGTTCTCCTCCTCACACCAGCCATTCCCTCCCACACTGCTGACACTGGCAGTCATGGTACAAGCTTCCAACGATTGTCCCCCATGCCGCCACGAGCTCCCAGTCCACCAACCACGTCAAAAAGCCTCGTCGACGTAACGCTCTGTTTCACCCAGAAATCTTATAGAAAGAAAACCCTCCAGTGTGTGTGTTCGTCCTCTCTGTTGTTAAGAGAGAACGTAATAAATTGAAACTGGCCATGACACTATCACTGATAGCGCAAACGAATCTCAGGTGGCATGACTTCTTTATTGAATATGAAAAATGTGCTTTTAAAAAATGAAGTAACGTGCTTTGATCCAAGAATAATATTGACTCTCTTCACAGTTACATTGATCCCACATAAAAAAATTTCCTACTTACAAACAAAGACCAGATCATCTTCAAAAGAAAATCACTCCTGAAAACACACCTGGTACTGTTACAGTCTGAAATCAAAAAACTAACAATGACCCACGGTGCCATCATTAGGTCTTGTACAGTACACAAGCAGACCTGAACCAACGTAAATTCCCAATCTTATGAGAAGTTTCTTTGACTGAACGCCCCCCTAAAAATTCCACTGGAAACCAGACAGCTACTGGCTTGACCAATGAAGCATACAGACATTCACCAACAATCTCTCTTCTGCCCAAATTGATTATGACAAAAACACAAGCCCTGCACAAGTATTGACCTGTGAAACTGATCTGAAGAAGTAGTCTGTAGTTTACCCTACAAAACCACCCTTTCCAATTCTGGCTGACTATGAACCAAATGACATGATCCTGGAAGACTACTGACGCTCTCACACCCGGACAACATATCAACAAGTCCCCCAACACTGAAATGACAAAGGCACCCGTTAGTTTCCTTATCTGACACCAATAGGTTTAATCACCCTTGTCTCCTTTCTGTGACAAAACAAACGACAAACTGTCAGTTCCCATCATCTGATTCCTCAAAATAGCCATCCTTCTGTCACCTCCTTCACACACATCTAACTTCTTGTTGGGGATCTGTACTGAAGTTTATCAACCCGAGAAAACTTGCCCCCCGTAGAATTTATGTACAAACATGTAATCCCTGTTTAACTGTGACTCACTTTACATATTTGCTCTGACGCCTTTCTTCCATCAGATCAGATCAAGAACAGTTAACTGGTGTCAGGTGTTGGGGATAAACAGGCTGTCCCGCTGTCTCTAAGGAAATCTTGACAAGATTAGTCCGTGCTGTCCAAACAGCATTTCCAAGATCATTCTTAGCAATGAGTTCTATTAATTCCCGCTAAGGGCGCCATAACTTGAATAAAGCAATCTTTCCCTATCCTACAAAAATCTTGAGTCCATGTCATTAAAGAGATGAATGTTCTCTACATAGACAACCATGATGCTTCACAGCACATACGGGCTCCGCGTCTAGCATTGTGATCGATAACCTGAACCCACCCCAGTGCAAAAGGCACAGCAACTGTGCTGTGAATTTAAAGCATGGCGTTTCTAAACTGGAACAGAAGAATATCATTTTTAAAAGATCCGTTCATAATTACCGAAATACCCATTTGATCCCAAAATAACGATCTAAGATTCACAGAACGGATTCAAAGAGTTTAACAGAGACATGTCCGTTTTCCCCCATGTCCGAGATGGTCGTCCTATGTCAGTGGCCAGAGAAAATGTACAACAACGTATTCACGGTCACTGATGATGGAGAAATGCCCTCATTCGCTCCTCTATCCATCATTTCCCGTCCACTTTCCCAAACAAAACGCATGCAGCATCCATGCCAACCCCCCCATCAGCAAGTCCCTAATCGCACACTTTCCCTCTCCGTGTCGATGTTGACAAGGGCATGATTTCCCGTCAACACGACTCCTCCTTATACCAGATCCCTTCTGAAGCATTTCGGTCAAGGGCCATGTGTCCTGGACAACAATCCACCACCCCACAGTACCTATCCCCAGATTTCCGACAGAAGTCTTTTCCCCACATCGTGCCCCTCCCCTCCTTCTTCCTCGTCCCCTTGGGGACATAAAGGATGAGTTCCGTCTCTCACCAGGAGCCCGTCCCATCCAATTATCCTCTAATCCTGAAGCCATCATAGACTGTCCTCTAACCCACAATCATGGCCCGCGCTCAAGACCTCTCACCCAACAGAACCTTATACATAAGTCCTTCCCACCCAGCACCCGGCCCTTCCCCAACCTGTTTCCCTCTCCCAGTGAATGTTAATTGAAGAGCCATGCATATCCTCACATTCCAATGGTCTCCTATTCCGTTGTACACAAACAGAAATTAACCACATGCATCAAAACACGCAAAGGATTTCTCCTCTGTTTCCCTAGTCCACTAAAAAAGTTTCCCAACTGTTGAGAACACAAATTTTTGGCAGGAGAATGTACAACATCCTGAAGTCCACCAATATCCATGGGCATACTCCCCCTGCCAAAAGCTCAAGCATCAAAGGGATCTGCTTAATCCTTTTGCTGTGGTGCACTAATAAACAATATGGCCTCTCAAATTCTAGCACAACAGCAAGCTTTTAAAACCTAGTACCTCGTTTTTTCTTGAGTGGGACAAGAACGTATGTATTTCAAGCTATATGTTCATGTAATATTAATGGATTTCATGTGATATATACTAATGTATATTACATTGCGCATATCGCGAAAACAATCCAGTATCATTCCATCATTCACCCAGCCCTCTCCCCCTCTTCTCTTATCCTACCACCCCCTTACTCCTCCATTAATTATAATCATAGCTGTTGCTATAGGTGGGCGGGTATGAGGTGGGTGGATGCAAATTCATCAACAAATGTGTAGAGGTAGTGCAGCAAGCTGTTATCGCCTGAACTGCTTTCGAAGAATCATATCTACAATTGCCGGCTGTTTTTGACAACGTCCGATTAATTCACTGTACACAATAGTTAAACTTAATTTAATGTTTTTTGTGATTGAAATATGTATGCTTAATCTCGATTTCAGTGGTTTTGGGGGAGCTATTTGATTTCTATAATTCACATCACTTATTCCCATACAAAAACTATTCTATATTTCTTTGAATTTGTACTTCCTCAGATAATTTGTGCGTGGTTGTTCCTAGGTCGTGCATACAAATCTCTTATTCTTTGTTCTCGTTCATTAGTTTTCATTATGTCTACATTGAGTACACTGGCCTTGCAAAGAAGGACTCCGGATTGCTTATCTCAATTTAACCGTGAATTAAGCAAGCTAACTATATAGTCAGCGATCTTGGAAAATTCGGGAATCCCTTTCACCTGTTTGGGTGGGCAATATCACGATTAACAGAACTGAACAATTAGATTCTGATATAGCTATGCCTGGTTATAAAGTTATTCGTCTAGATTCCAAAAGCTAAAATGGGGGACACAGTTTGTTAGTTTACTATAAATCAGTCGATAACTTTAAAACAGAAAGGAATCTGAACAGTATGGTGTCGAATCAGAATGGCAAAAATAAAAAAAAGCATGACAGTCCTCATACTTTTGATGATTCATATATCGAAATCCGGCTGAAAGAATAAATTGGTTGATACTTTAGTAGAATGATGACCGGCCCGCTCTAATTGACAATGAAGAAATGTTTATTTTGGTGACTTTCAAATATTGACTTGTTTAAAGCCTCAAAAACATGGACCGGAAATGTATACTCATTAATTTACAACCAGATAGTGGATCGACCAAACACGAATTACAACTAATTCCAGTAACTCTCATTGACCACATGTTATGTCACATCTAAATATAAACATTGTGAAATCTCTTCTCTCCAGCGACTGGTGCAGTATCACATCTCCTCCCCATTTTGTATTACTTGTGGGAAAAGGGGGTACAAATTCCAAAACCAGGTCATAAATCAAACCTATTATAGTTTTTAAAAGATTAAACGAAAAGGATTTTTATTGACCTGCTACATTCCCACTGTCGCCAAATGCTACCATTAACCTGATCCTGAAAAAGCAACAAATGAATGTATTAATGTATTTTCAATATCTACAAAGAACATGCACCCATCAGAGCAAAACGATAAAATACCATCTAAACCGCCGTGGATATCAAAGGAAATAGATAAAGAAATACACATCCAGAGAACTTTTAAAAGCAAAAACGACGTTGTATTTGCAAAACAGAAAATTTTGTGACGTCCAAAAACGAAAAGCAAAGTACAATATTTTTCAAGAATGGTATCCAAAAAAAAGACTCCGCAGAACTATTTGTTAATGCAATCGAACAAATTGACAAACTAAGGGTATTCACAAACTCAACTTAACAGTAAAAATATTACTCCCTGACGCAGTTTAACAACTATTTTGTAATGTATCAGAAAACATAATAAATAATGATGAATGGAAAGAAAATAACTAGATTATTAACTGAATATTGTAAGTCAAAGAATATTAAATTCTAATGTTCAAATCCTTACACATAACAAACCCGAAGTATATGCATACTTAAGTCACTGAAACAATACTAAAACCAAAGATATTTTATGTTGGAACACAACATAATCAAGTTGTCTGCACCAGTCATAACATACTCTCATATCATATCATGTATAACCTTTATAGAGAAAAACTGTTTTTTTCGGAATGTTTCAAACAAGAAAAAGTTGTCCCCTGTACAAAGAAACCAGGATATCCGTCCAACCCTGTAACTACAGACCTGTAATCCTGTATTTCAGACAATTCTTTCAAAACCGCTCGAAAAACATATAATCCAACAAATATTTAGGCTATCCATTTAATCACAAATAGTGATTTGATTCATCCTAAGCAGTCAGGTTTTAGGAAAACCAATTCTCCAAACCGGCGCGCTTACGCAAATGATTGACAAATTTCTCTTGCACATTAAAATAACAATGGAACTTAACAGGAGTAGTACATCATTGAACTAGCAAAGCTTTTGAATTATAAACCACTCTCTTCTCCTAAAAAAGGCTCGCTTTATAACGGACTCTCTGAAAATACTCTTCATTCATGTCCTCATTCTATTCTAATCTAAAACAGGTATTATGTGTTTAATTTCCTTAAAATCAGATTAGCAGCCATGTAAAATATGGTGTTCCACAAGGAACTATCTTGGCCCTTTACTCCTTTCGATCTAAATAAATGATTACCGCTACGTATTCGCGATGTGACGCGAATTATTTGCTGATGACCACTCTATGCATTCCTAACCACTCTTGGTCATGCAGTTAGAGACGTCGATCTAACAAAGAAAGTTTAAACAGTCCGTCAAATGGGCGGAAATCAAATCACAAGTCTCCTAATTTAAAAAAAAACTAAATGCATGGTCCATTACAAGCAACACAAACGTCAAAATATGCCAGTTGATTTATTTTTCAATGATAGTTACTAGTTAAAAAATCGAAGAATTAAAAAACACATAAATATTTTTAGGGTGTTGTCATTGATAACAACTTAACAGGTCCGATCACGTAGCTTACCTACGCCAAAAGACATCCCAAAAAAAATTCCAGATGTCAAAAATAAATCATTTATCTGAAACTGCAATGCTAGAAAACAATTCTTTCTGCCCCTATATACAATCAATAATAGACTATGCTTCTACCTTATGGGATTCATCCAGCGCAAACCTACTGAACTTTAGCAAGATTGCATAGGCGCGCAATAACTTAGTTCTCTTATACTCTAGTTCATTAACACTAAACGATTAAGAAACCTTGATATCCAACCCCCCTAAAGCAAAAACTCGAATATAATACTGGCATATTCATGCAAAAAGTTGTAAAGTGAAATGCCACCTCCCTCCATTGAAAAACAGTTTCCGGACGAATGACAATAGGCACGTCCACAATAAAAATAATGCTCTGCCCAGACTTTACTTTACAAATCAAGCCTCGTCTCTTACAGAGGTGGTACTTAATGTAACAATTGCCTCCCTTTCTGAAAGAAAAACTCAAGTCTAAATCTTTTCAAAGAGCGCTAAAAGTATATCTGTTCAGTAATATAAGAAAAGATATATAATATAAAAAAACTGTACTAGATGTTCCTAAATCCATTTAAAAGACTCAGTGAATAGAAAATAAAATACAGAACATTACAAGCCTTTGTTAGACGAAATCTTGCCGAGTCCATTTGAACCACAGCCAATAATGGGTTAAGCTAATTGACTCCAGTTTTACATTGAAGATAACTGCTCATGCATTTTGTGATTTGATGTATAGAGTGTATCCAAGTCTATTTGACTCTTTTTTCCCCGTTTGTAATTATGTAGCTTTACATGTATATTCACCCCCCCCCCCATCCCGCCCTCACCCCTCCCCAATCCACGCCCTTCACCTCATATCCCCCCGCATCGCTCCTCTTCTTTCTCTCTCTTTCTCTCTCTTTCTTTCTTTTCATTCCTCGCATGATGGATGCTTGCACGATCTTGTCGTTTGCTTTTGTAGTAATTAGACTGTTACTTCATACATTTTGCAAGTTGACTGTTGTATTTACTTTTTCCCTCTTGGTTCCAATTGACTTGTTTGTTGTCCATGTGGGTTCTTTTTTTTGGGGGACCCAGGGCTGGTGGAAAAAAGCATATGCAATATCTTATCTCATTACCCTGGTGAAATAAAAGGGCGGAATCGGGGGAGGGTCGTTCTCTCTCTCTCTCTCTCTCTCTCCTCTACTCTCTCTCTCTCTCTCTCTCCTCTCTCTCTCTCCTCTCTCTCTCTCCTCTCTCTCTCCGTTCGTGTGAGTATGTGTGTTCATAAAGCTGGATGTGTAAGAAGTGCGTAGAGCTTCCCCCACTATTCATGTGACTATTACAAACTGATGTTGTGGTAGGAAAGAAGGGGTACCTGAGGAGGGGAAGGCAATGATGACTGTGGAACCGGTTGGGGGAGGAATGAAACGAAATGAACATTTCATTTATATAACAACTGTGTCCGTTCCATTACTGTCATGTCCTTTTCCCTACAGGAGTCGCCAGTTTCTGTTCTGTATGAGCCTGGTATTGTTGGTTTTTTGATGCATTGAAATGTAGATGGTGGGTGCGTGTCTGTGTGTGTGTGCGTGTGTGCACGCGCGCGCGCGCGCGCGCTGTGTGAGTGTTTTGTGTTGGTGTGTGTGTGTTTGTGTGTGTGTGTGTTTCTCTCCCCATTCTCTCTCTCTCTCTCTCCTCTCTCTCTTCTTTCTCTCTCACTCTCTCTCATCTCTCATCTCTCTCTCTGTGTGTGTGTTTGTGTGTGAGGTGTGTGTGTGTGTGTGTGAGTTGTGAATGTAGGGTTTCAGGGTGCTGCTTCAATGGAAAATATAATGCTGTTGAAACAGATATCTATGTTGTCTTTTGCTTCAATTTCTTTTTATGATCAATTCTCTGGAGGATTTTTCCATTCTTCTGATTTATCTCTCTCTCTCTCTCGTCTCACCTGACTCTCTCTCTCCCTCTCTCCTCGTCCCTTCGCTCTCTCTCTCTCTCTCGCTCTCCTCGTCGGCTCTCTCACTTACTCTCATCCTCGCTCCTCTCTCTCTAACTACCCCTCTCTCCTCTCTCTCTTCTCGTCTCCTCTCAACCTCTCTCTCTCACTCTCTCCTCTCTCCGTGTGTGTGTGTGTGTGTGTTGTGTGTGTGTGGTGTGTGTGTGTGTGTGTGCGTGTGGTGTGATTGGAAGGTTGCAGTGTCATGCTTCAAATGAAAATAGTAAGCTGTTGTAAACAGAATATCTATGATTGTCTTTTGCTTCATTTCCTTTTTATGATCAATACTTCTCTGGAGGGATATTTCGCTGTTTCTCTGAATTTCTTTCAAGGAAATTTGTTGTACCTGATGTACTTAGGGCATATGTGCAAAATTGCATGCCAGGTGTGCATGTTTACACCAACAAGTTCGCAATATGAAAATGAAGAAATGTACACAATGTTTTACATATTGCAGCCTGAGATATTTCATTTATTTGTTTGATGGTTAATAGGCCGGCCGGTTGTTTTTATTTTGTGTGGTTTGTTTGTGTTTTTATATTTGTATGTTTGTTCGTTGTTTGATTAATTTTCGGTAGGGATGTGTGTATGTGTGGTGTGGAGGTGTGTGTGGAGGGGGGGGGGGGGGAGGGGGGGGTTATTTGATTTATTGATTTGTATTCCTCTTCCGTTTGTGTTGTTGATTTCTATAATTAGCGTATCTTCTTCTTCTGTCTTCTTCTTCTTCTTCTCTTCTTCTTCCTTGTGTTGTTTTTTTTGTTGTCACAATAGTGTAAAAACTGATTTGAAGTGTATATCATTGCAAAGTATACTGTATACTGCATCATAATTTTTGCGACATTTTTTCATGGTCAAAATATTACAAAAAACTATTTTGATTATTAATTATATTACAGATGATTGCATTGTATAAGACTGGTCGTCTTTAATGATGTATCATATACACACATTGGAAATGTTTCTTGCGGATGTCTGACATCAAGTAAGATCACTTTTTTCTTAGAATTTGTTGTGTTTTCAGATGTGGTGTATGTGGGTGATGTGAGTGATCATGTTGTGATGGTGTGGTTCAGGTGCATGTGTAAGTTAGTAAGTGTGTGTGTGTGTGTGTGTTTGTGTGTGTGTGTGGTGTGTGTGTGTGTGTGTGTGTGCATTCCTCGCGAGCGCGTTGCACGTATTCTTGTGTGGGAGTGTGTGGTCTGCGTGCCGTGTGTGTGTGTGTTGTGTGGTGTGTGTGTGTGTGTGTGTTGTGTGGTGCGCGCGTGCGTGCGTGCGTATATGTATATGTTGTCTTAAATGCTTGAATGTCTAATGTGTGTGTGAGTACGTGAGCACTTGCGAAGTGTGTGCGCGCGTGGTGCGCGCAGTTCTTGTATGTGTTTGTGTTTGTGTGTGTGGTGCACAATGTTATATTGTGTGTGTCGCGTGAATATGTGTGTGTGAGTGTGTGTGTGAGTGTGTGTGGTGTGTGTGTGTGTGTGTGTGAGTGTGTGCGTGCGTGCGCGCATATAGCGCACGACCATCTGTATACGCATGTGCTAGGTTTGTCATGTGCGCGCTGTTCGCGCCACACGCGTTTGTGTGTGTGAGGTGTGGGAAAGTTTGTGTGTGTGTGTGTGTGTGTGTGTGTGGAGGGGGGGGGGGGGGGGGTGGGGTTGTTGCGCGCGCGCGCGCGCGCTTTATGTTAGAATAATATTGGCCCTTTTTGCAATTAAGGCGAAATTTTTCAAGGATGTAACGTTTGATGCGATGATGTATTAAAAATCCACGATTGCCAACCGCGACCGCCCGACCCGCTCCCTCTTCCCCCTTCCAATCCCCCTCCTTTTTTTTTTTTTTTTTTTTTTTTTTTTTTTTGATATGTCGTCAACCCCATCCCTGAGTGCCCCTCACTTCCTTTTCTAGTTTTTGTGATGAGCATGTGTTTCAGATGCGTATTGAAAGACAGTGCATTTTCCTTTTCTTGTTGCCGCGGAAAGGATCACCAAATAACTAAATTTGTTGTATAACTATTTATAATCTTCCGTGTTAATGTCTATTGTGTATGTCCTTTTTTTTTAGTGGACAAATTTGTTTTCCTTTTCAAGTTTTATGGTTTAGGGGATTGCCTGTTGCCGATCTCACAGTGTGCCGTGAGTATGGCTGTATAAAAAAAGAATCATGCTCTGAATATGATGAAAGATTTCTTCTGCGGAAGTCACTGCTGTTTCGTGTTAATCATATACATTATAATTCCTTATGTGTAATTTTGCTTCAACATTGCTTGTCAGAATGGCGATGTGTCCCCAAATATTGGCGGTTAGATTAGAACGTATTGTTTTAGTATGAGCTGTAAAATTACCATTGCAACTATAACTGTCAGGTTTGGCCAATCCACAAAAACGAAGGAAGTGTTTTCAATTATTGAAAAAAGTCATACTTTATATACTTTTTACAGATACCCATTTCCGACCGAAATAGAAAAGAATATTCGTGGCAGAATTGGGATATAAATGCATTTTGCGTCTAATAAATCACATTCACGTGTGTTGCTATTTTGTTCAATAATTAACTTGAATTTCATTTTAAAAAAAAGATTTAATAAAGACACCAGCAGTAATTTTATTTTTGCATCATAAAAATGATGGACACAGAATTTCCTTATTGGCAGTATTTACTAACCAAATCGTTGATGAGCCAGAGTTTTTTGAAGAGTTGAAGATTCATATCCGAGAAGATCCGAGGCTGAAAAAGTCATAATTGGAGGCGATTGGAATTTAAGTTCGTACTACTCTTTAGATTGTTGTAACTATAAACATAAATATAAACCTAAAGCGCAAGAGAAGTAGAAAACATGGGTGATAGATTTTTAGACCTAACAGTCATTTGGCGTGATTAAAATCCGGAATTACGTAGATATACTGGATGAGAACAAATCCGAGTCATCAGAGTCGTTTATCTTCTTTCAATATCGATCAATCAATTGAATAAAAGTCATCAATAATCAATAATCGATCAATCATATTGATAAATAATAGAAAGACGGTAGGACATTGATCAATTATTGATTATTGATGACTTTTATTCAATGATTGATCGATTATTGATTATTGATGACTTTTATTCAATCATATTGATAACAGTAAGACGGTAATCAAAGCCATTATCATTAATCAATAACCGATCAATCAGATTGATAATGTAATAATATCTAATCAGATGGATCATATTCATAAAGGCAAATGATCATAAAAGAAAAAGGTGATGATCATAAAGGATATTCGATCAAAAAAATGATTAGTCATCAGTCGGTTAGTAAATAAGTAAAAATAAACAAAAGAATAAAGAACTCTCATACACCCACCACCATCTTTCTACCCATAACCTGACCACGGTGGAGCCTGTATGCATAAAATTATTCGGTGATTAAGATGACCATGGGATGACAGGCATATAATTAAACGGTGATTATACTGATGAAGCCAAGACCCCTGCACAGTGTGCGTGTCTCTACATATTCCCCGACTCTCTCTTTCTCTCTGTGAGAACTTGATTAGGAAAGTAGATAAGACTGAAAATAAGTTTGAAATGTATAATCAATAACAGACCACTGTGATTGCACCACCACGATGTCACCTCCGTGCTAAATAAAAAAGAACCTACGTTACACTATCTCTCATCCCTTTCGCAAGAAGCAACAAGGGCCATTATTCAGTTTGTGTCTGTATATGTATGTGCATGTCAGCGTTGTTTTAAAAATGTCACTCAAAAGCGTTGTGAGAAAGTGTGTAACGCTGTCACATGTAAATGTTTGGAGTCCATAATGTGTATGCAAAGACAATCTAATCTGGAGTGTGATGTTGGTAATGTTTTTTTGTAAGTCACATAAACACGTGTATGCAAAGACAATCTTAATCTGGAGTGTGATCACCCCACCCTCTTACTGTACTGACCATGACCACACATCTTTAAAAACACAGGTGGTGTCCACAAGTCAGTGGACGACTACGCGGAAAAGACAGTTTTGTAATTTGGAGTGTGATGTTAAATATGAAGTGATCTACAACGTTGTGGATTTAATATGCTGTTTTAAACAATGTCACTCAGAAGCGTTGTGAGGAGAAAAAAAAGTAGCGCTATCAAACATAAATGTTTGGAGTCCATAATGTGTATGCAAAAGACATATATAACATGATATGCTAACACTCTTTCATAATCTCATCTATGAAACATCTAAAATGTGCTATTTACTTTTTCCCCTCCCCTTAAAAATCAACCTCCGGTTAAATTGTTATTAATAACATAAAAAAAAGTTTACATTCAATATACTTTCCCTTGATGTCTTGCAGCGATGGACCACTTTCCTTCGACATCCGCTGGTGGATCTACCGAGCGTTTCACGTGCTCTGAATGTTCAGCCGTCTTCACTGACTGAAGAAATCAAAACCGACATCAGAGAGTGCAAACACCAAAACAAAAAGCCACATCAGTGCGAGATCTGTGATAAAACATTTACACGTAAAGAAGACCTTTTGTCTCATATTCGGACCCATAGTAAAAAAAGAAAGATACCCCACTCGCAGTCAGAGCCAACTGAGAAAAACCCTAGACAGAAAACGTTGGACTCCGATCCTACAGAGCCTGATGTAGAAGTTCTCCCGGACATCCGAGCTGGTGGATCTACCGAGCTTTTCACGTGCTCTGAATGTTCAGCCGTCTTCACTCACCGAAGAAATCGAAACCGACATCAGAGAGAGCAACACCAAAACAAAAAACACATCAGTGCGAGATCTGTGATAGAAAAATTGACACGTAAAGAAGACCTTTCGTCTCATATTCGGACCCATAGTACTCCTGTTAAAAAAAGAAAGATACCCCACTAAACAGTCAGAGCCGACTGAGGAAAAACCTAGACAGAAAACGTTGGACTCTGATCCTACAGAGCCTGATGTGGAAGTTCTCACGGACATCCGAGACATCTACACGGAAAACTGGGGAGCCATCCGTACTCACCACTTAGAGGGACGCCATCAGTCTATGTATAACATCCGATGGCCAGGAGATGCACCGGACTGGGATGACAAGCTGATGGACATTTTTGAACGACAGACTAGATGTTTCAAAATCAACTTGAGCCACTCATTCGTTCTACATCATCAAAATGATGAGAGGTATCGGTTCTTTCACGCGTCCCAAAATAACGCCTGTGTTCTTGAAGCTCCCCGCCTCATCAACAATCGTGAAAACTTTATACAGTTTCTAAACGAGATCAAACAACACGGACATCCTAGAACACGCCAGAAGAGAGAGGCCAGACAGCAAATGGACAGTTCACTGTATTACCAGCACTAGTTTTTACATCAATCCCATCCAGGACTTCCCGTCGGCTGCTGTGACTACCCTATTCCCGACTTTATCCAAAAAAAGAGAAGTATCTACACTCTTTTAAATCATGATCGAGTTTCCTACAGAGATAACTTGGGCTTTTTTAGGTGTCTGGCCTTACATCGAGGGCTTCTCTTGACAATCTTGAAACACCCACGCGAGAGTTGTTTCAGAAGTGGATGGAAACCCAAACGATTGACGCTGATACGTTTCCCGGTATTGCTTTGGGAGATTTGGAGAAAATAGAGGACCTTTTCTCGTTAACGTGAATGTCTTTGAATTTGATGAAGAGTCAGACCCACCCATCCTGCTCCCTAAAATGAGGAGTGAAAGAAAACACGCCAAAACTATGAATATCCTCATTGTCACGAGTTTGTCACGAGGCCTATGACGATTGACCCATCTAGGGTGGTGGAATTATTCATTTATTTATTGTCGTTGTTGTTGTCGTGTATCCGTCCCTTAATGTGGCTTGTGGTGTGTTTGCACCTTAATGTCGTTCAGCTCAGGTTAGGTTTACTTTCTCTCTCTCTCTAATTCCACTGCCCGTGCAATTCATCCTGCAGGTTCACGGGTGGCTGGTACCTTTCGCTTGAACTGGCTGTCTCTATCGGCCTCTCACCTGTCTTTTTACCTGCTGCACGTGCCGCATTCCTCTTAGGCTTGAGGTATTCTCACGGTGACGTAGGGTGCCATGTTGGCCGCCATCGATTAGGCAGGTTTTGTCTTCACTCGAGCGGAAGATGTCCCTGGGAGCGCCTGCTCCAGTTTTGGTTCTCTACCACTTCATCAAAGGTACGGTCGGTACCTTCATTCCTACAGTCGGCCTGTAGGGGAGGGACATCACGTCATCTCTTTTCCGCATCTGCTCTGCTGGTCCTCTCGTCTGGACAGAGGGCAGAGAGTCGCTTGACCCGCCACTTTGGTCACCCACGGGTAGCTGGTAAGCATCAGTTTCGTGGTTTGTTTGGTTTTTTTTTTTGTTGTTAGCCGGCTAATTCTTCTCTTTTGCGCAATTTCTTTTGGTTTTCAAAATTATAAAAGAAATATTGTTGAGACCACTTTTTCTGGTTAATTCAATCTTTAACCTGGCCAGTCAAAATTATATCCAAAAGTCTTTCTCCTTTTTATGCATCTGGGGATGCGGTAGTCGGTGGGATGGGGGAGAACCTGGTGATTCAGGGTTGGTACTTGCTTGGTCTCGCTTGTCCGCCCCTGTCACAATCACCGGTCTCTAGTCTTCGCCACCGTCTGTTTGTGTGTGCAAGGGGAACGAGTTTTATGTTTGCGAACGTGCGTACGCATGATTAGTCGTTTGGATGCGTGGATGGAGAATTGTGTCATTTTGAAATGTTGCTATAAAATGTGCAGATAATTGTGCCATTGAATTATTATTATTTGCAAATATGGTGGCAGTTATAAAACAATGGTTGCTGTATTAGTTCAGTTCCTAAGAAAGGAAAATGTTGAACGTGAGTGAGGGAAAGAGAACGGGAAACACCGATTCTGGCTCACTTGCTTCACCACCGAGTTTTTGGGCGAAAGTGGCCTAAAAGCCGCCTTTTCCTGTGGCGGAAGAAGAGAGAGAGAGAGAGAAATCACCGGCAGACAGACAGACAGACAGAGAAGAGAGAGACAGAGAGAGAGACAGACAGACAGACAGAGAGGCGGGCAGACAGACAGACACACACACACACACACACTCTCTTTCTCTCTCTCAATTAAATGACATAAAATCCGCACACTTCTTCTGACTAATTTCCACCTACAAACTTTGTACACGGGGCTGAAACCTGATCACTTAATTTACGGCTCGCGGCAGTTTGCACCTAGCCTGAGCTGTGTAAAACGAAGCACACTCGGCCGGTTGCAACCCATTGCATCAGAAAATGATTGCCACGTCGACACACCGAATCGAGGCTGTCGCGTGACACGACTGGGGTCGCCATTGTTGCTTGGACTATTGAACAAGAAGGCTGTGTTTTGTTTGCGCTCTGTTGTGACCACTGTGTTTTACTTGTGTTATTTTAAAATGGCTAAAACGTTACTGAAGAACAGGTTTGTTATTCGAGGCCATAAGTTTTACTTTAACTGCATGTTGTGAAACCGGAGAGATTGTTTTTTAGAAAACGAAAAAAGTGAACTAACTGCTTTGGAAATGAACGGCTATCTTAAAGGTTTGTTGGTTCAAGGAAATGAAACAAGATGTAGCTAGTTTTAATACGTGTTTGACTATTGATGAGATGGTTCCTTATCTAATAAATGGCGCGCATTGTTGAAAGTTGGCCGAAGCAAAACAAACCATCACGCGTTGATTGTTGGGAGCTGGCTTGAGACAGCTAAAGCCATGTTTAAAAAACATGGCGTTCATTTCTTAAGGCGGAGGTAAACACGACTGATTCGTATTTGAAACATTTTTGCTGTTACTCCCAAGTAAAAATGTTCTCAGTTTGTATCAGACTTGATTGATTGTTAACTACAGATTCAGTGTTCATGGGGCAAGCTGATCTGTGTATTAAGATGTGTATACTTTTCTACTTTTCTATTCTAACCAGTTCATCTGCCTTTAAGTGTGCCCTTATGCAACTGAATGGCGCTTTCGAATGTTCTGCAAACAAACTAGATGGGGTTTTAGGCAGACCTAGTACATCTACCAGTATGGAGAGGAGTAGTGTGTGGCCAGCACTATCTTCATATAAATGCTTCAAATATACAATGACGGATGTACTACTACTGGCGATTAGAGCCGCCATAAAAGCTTGGCTACGGCAGTAATTGCTGTAACTCTGCCAATTTTCAAGCCTGGTGAGAAAAGAGGAGCACAGCAAACTAGGCTAAGTGATAAGTTTTATATTTTAACATAAAATCCGCACACTTATTCTGACTAATTTCTAAACCTACAAAACTATGTGTAACAGATAGGCTGACACGAGGCCGAAACCTAATCGCTTAATTTACGGCTAGCGAGACGCGCGACCTTGTTCGCACAGCGCACGGCAAGCGACCAAAAAATCAATAAAGCGGGAGACTGGGCTTGCCAGGTGAGGGGTGGGGGTGGGGGGGTGTATTCTTTTTCAGGTTGACAGCGCGCCAGGTGTCGTTAGCGAATGTTCTAGACTGTTACGTGTCACTCCCATTTTGTAGCCGCCACGTCAGCAAGACCGGTTGTATTGTCATTGAAGGTGTGCAGTGTAGTGAGAAGATATTTACCGGTTTTGTGCAGGTTGGTTTGTTTATATAATATTTTGATCATGGCAGAACAAAGACAGTGGGAGATTCTAAGCTGACAATACTTGACGAGCATGTTGAGTACCATGCACAATTTGTTAGTGCTTTGGATGAGTTGAGAGCGGCAGGCCCTTCATATTCTCGCAAACTAAGAGATTGCTCGTTTGTTGAATCCATAATGCTAAAAGGTTTTCTACAGTTGGTCTTTCTTTCATAGAAGTCTACTCTATGAGGAAGGATTTGTATTTAATGTTTTCAAGCAGTGAGGAGATAGAAATTATTGGACTGCTTCTGTACAAGAACCAATGCAACTCCAAACACACTCCTCTCAAAGTCCGCAGCAGTGAGAGAGAACTAGCGCTCCACCCTAGAGCGGTCAAAGGTCACAGGGCAAGCCGTTTCTTCAACGCTCCACCCTAGAGCGGTCAAAGGTCACAGTGGCAAGCCGTTTCTTCAGCGCTCCACCCTAGAGCGGTCAAAGGTCACAGTAGCAAGCCGTTTTCCAGCGCTCCACCCTAGAGCGCTCAAGGTTACAGTGGCAAGCTGTTTGAGAGATCCAGCGCTCCACCCTAGAGCGGTCAAGGTTATCAGCATGAGAAGATTAGACTTTTTTTTTTGCTTGCTTCGTCGCTTTGCTGTCTACGCTCCACTTCACATACAAAGGCTGTCTATTCGACGTCTTGCGCCAAGTGGTGTTACACATGACAAATAATAAAGCTCTGTGTACACCACACACACTCCCACCCCCAAGTCACCCCAAGTCCTTAATTAAGTTTTTAATTAAGTCACCCCAGGTTCTTAAAATTTAAATTTTTAATTAAGTTACTTCAAGTTCTTAATAAGTTCTTGATTAAGTTTTTAATTAAGTTCTTGATCAAGTTCTTAATAAGTTCTTGATTAAGTCATCCTTTAAGTACAACCAAGTTCGTATTCAAGTTATCTTATAATTATCAAAAAATACAATCTATGTTTTTATCTTAAATAGTAGATGTCTAATATAGTACACACACGCCTCAAAAAACGCGTCATCGTTGAGGATGTCTTGCTCAGCGTTCTCTGCATAGATCTTAAGGAATTTCTTACATCCTAAGCAACTGCATTGATTACAATTCTGGTCTATGGAAATGTCTTTTATAGACTCCATGTCTTTATTTATTGACTTTATCATTTTATAATACGCCATGATCTATTTTTATTAAAAAATTTAAATATTATTCCATTATAAATGGATCAAAATGATGCTTTGTTATTGGCGGTTTTGGGGTGCAGTTGTCTTTTTCTGTATTTAGCGGTTCAGGTTGTTTTAACTTCTTTTGTTTCTGTTGCCATTGTGTATATATTTTATAGCCGTAATAACTGCCCCCAACAGCAGCAATGGCGCCAAAAATGGCAACAGTTTTAAGTTCAATATTCCATGAAGACTTTGGGGCCCTTGTATCACATGGAGTTTTTATAGCTGGCATTGAATCAACTTGTTCTGGCGTTGGCGGTGTTATGTTTTCATGATGAGTCATATTCTGTAACATTAATTTTTTTTGTCTGTTCCACTCTGCTAATTTTTTTCCTGCTTCAACACGCCCAGGATTTTAATGGTCTCCACCTGATTCAGCGTTTTCTGCTGATTTTCTGGCTTGGTTACTTTCTCCACCTGATTCAGTGTTTCTGGTTCTGATGATTTTCCAGCTCGTTCATTTTGAAGGGAAATAAAATCTATATGATTAAAAGTTATTAATCCATGATTAATGGCGATAACAATGTTCCAAATCTATTGTATAGATCACATCCTAGAGACTCTAATGACTTTGTTAAAACTGGATCTTGCGTTAAATCATACGTAAGATCTTGTTCAGAATCAATGGAGCAAATCTACTGACTAGTTTAGTGTACAAACTAAGAACCGTTTGCCCCACACTTTCACCATTCTAGACCCCAGCTGCGCTTCATACCTGTTATGATACTTTAAAATGTCTTGTGGCGACATCTGTTGAATCTGTTCAATGCTGAATTCAGTTCCGAGGAACTGTTTTGTTTTTCCACATGCTGCCAAAGAATACAGCCTCTCCTTTTTGGGCATAATAGCTTGGTCATCAACTTGGTCATTCATAAGTTCAGGAAGGTTTAGGCTGCCTTGTAGCTGTAGGAGATCATCGCTGTTCATGTTTTTTATTAAATTATAATTATTTTATTTTATAAAAATGAGCACCGAAAAAACTGTTGCTAACCTTTTTATACCATTCTGCTGTTATTGGAGGTCTAAGTGTAGGATACTCAATGCTTGGTAAAAGCTTGTTTAAGAATTAAACCAGCAGATCTTGGCAAACTAGACTTTGAGGATTCAGCAAAGCTGATTGCTATCATTGCAGCTTCGGTTGCCACGAAAGATTTTCTAGTTAAGCAAGGAATAATTCCAGACAATATAAATATGTAAGAAAAAAATACATTTATAAAAAATGGCTTCACTCGCAATAATGATAGGCGGCGCTGTGGTGAATGCGCTTGCTTTTAGCGGCAGTAATTTTGCATTTAGTAAACTGGGAATGACGGCGAGAGAAAAAGGCATAACAAAGCTATGGAGCAACTAGCAGCTGCACAAGACCCTATGAAAGGCAGAGACTTGAGCAGTTAGATTTTATTAATGACACCCTGAAAGAACAGGGCATGCAGCTTACACATTTAAAAATGTTGACCAAGCAATAAAAGAATATTATCTAGTAACAGGCAAACCGGTCCAGACATTGCCCCCACCAAAATTCAGTGACTTTTATCAACCATCAGAAAAACAAAAGATGCAAGAAATCGCGTTTATTGTCGTTGGTATGACCGTTGTGTATTTTGTTGCACATAATATTGGCTGAGTAAAAAATGAACAAAATCTATTATTCGCCAAAAGGATATTGGAAGGGTATCACAGCAATACAAAAGCTAAGCCAAGCGCAGGTGTCAGTGAACAAACAGCAAAGGAATGGTTATCTAAACAAGCGATTTGGCAAATTTATTTACCTGCCCCTAGACGAATACAGAGACCGCACTTTGTGAATACAATACCGAACGACACCCATCAAATGGACCTTCTATATTTACCCTCTGATAGGATTAGACGAAAAAGATTTAAGTACGCACTCACAGTCATTGATATAGCTTCAAGATATAAAGATGCGGAACCATTAACACAAAAGAGTGCTTCTGCTGTTGCTGTTGCCATACAAACTGATATACCAACGAGGCCCTTTAACTTACCCTCGCATGATTCAAGTTGATGATGGAAAAGAATTTAAAGGCCAAGTGAATCAATTATTGTTAAAACACAGAGTTACTATTAGAAGAGGCATTCCGGGAGTTCACAGATCACAGGCTTTAGTTGAAAACTTTAACAAACAGTTAGCCGAAAGACTTTTCTCCTACCAGTATCACAGAGAGCTGATTGACAATTCTCGCAACACAGAATGGGTTAGAAGACTGCCCTCAGTTTTGCGCGCAATGAATAATGAAGAATTTAAAGGGCTAAAGCCAGTACAAGCAATCAAAAGAAAAAACAATAAATGTTGCTGAAGGAGAGGCTTCATCCAGCAAACTATTACCATTTGGTTTGAAAGTAAGGTACCTTTATTTACCGGGGGAAGCAGAAGGGGACACTCGCATCAGGGCAACTGATCCGGTTTGGAGTGTTGATCCATATGAAATAAAAAGAATTGTAAAAATGAATCCGCCCGTGTATTATTTACGAGAAACTGACACAACAAAACAACCAGCTCCTCAAAGATCTTTTGTGAAGGAAGAACTGCAGATAATCCCGCCGGGCACAGTTCCGCTTTAATTAATTTACGGTTCTCCAGTGCCCGATTGCATATGAAAACTCTGGATTAACAAACACACGTTTTGTGTTTGTTCTATCTAACGACTTCTTTGTTACAACTGTTGTGTTGATCTCATGTAGATTAGATCGCAGTTTTACGTTGTCATGATGAAAAGTCTTATTGCCAAACAATGCTTCTTTGTAGTTGTCATGTGATATGTTTGACTGCACAACGCTGCGAGATATTCCCTTTGCTTTCTTAATGATTTTCTCCTGGCTCGAAATACTGTACATTTTCGACCTTAACCCCACATACTCCTTGATCACCTTTCAGATAATTCATCCTTCATCTTTCCTAAACCTTCTTGTTAGTAATTGAATGTAAAGGCGAGTCTTTAGGATAAACGGACGTGTCATACCATCCTGCATGCCCTTTAGCCACTTCGGTTTCCATGTCTTTATAGATGTCTTCAGTAGGGATATCTATAACAAAACTATCTGTATCTGTGTAAAGTACTCTGGACTTAGGATACGAGGGCTTAAAGTAGTCATAAAGAAACTCTAACATCAAAGCTTTGATAATTCTAAAACAGTAAACCCAATAAAAACAGGTTTGTCTAATTTGACTTTCTTTTTTTCATCATTATGCCGAAAAGCTGATCATGAAATTTTCTGAAGTCCTGATAATTAGGTTTTGAAGTTAGCTTAATTGCTTCGTTCTCTTTGGTGGACCAATCTAACATCTTTACGCTTGTGCGGATTCTCCATAGTCTTTCCAAAACAGCTGTTGTTCATCAGCTTGAAAAAGTCTTTTTCCGAAGCATCTGTGGATTTAGTTCTGAGATCAGTGTTCTTCATGATGTATGGTTTCATGAACTGTTCTTGATCGAAAGCAATTATACGATGGACAGCTGTCAACTTCAAACCATGCCTTAAATAAAATTGTAGAAGTCTGTAATGACAGACATAATTTTTTTTGCCTCGAAGATTAGGCACAAGTTTAGGTGGTTCTCTTGGATCCATCTTTAGACTTTCTGCTGCTAATGGATAGTCATTATGGAGGTCATGGAGTTCATGAGGATATTCTAAGTCAACTTCTAGAATGAAACCACGCTGTTGATCAGGCGTCAAAACTGCCCAACCACTTTAATGCCTTTTGAATATTGTTCGGGTCGCGCCTGTGTACATTTTAAAGTTACGTAATGGAAGTGATTGCGCCATTGCCAACCATACAGATTGTTTGCGTCTAAATACATGAGATAGTTAGACCTTTTACTCGGATCATAGTCGTCCAAGTATTTGTTGTTTGCTTTACAGTAATGATGCGACGCCATACTAATTCCCCCACGCAATCCGTTTTCAATCATCTGAATCATTGGTAAATCTGACAATAAATCAATCTGTACTCCAGTAAACTTTAAGAAAGCGTCCCAGCTCATCCCGGGCGCAGAAATATAATGCGCAGGATCCAGGCTGTAATGTTTCATGCAGGTCTTTCTGTAATTTTTCAAAGACGTCCGCCAACAAAACATACATCTGCCATTAAATAGGAGTCATGATAGTCTCCCATCGTTTTACAATCTAACTTCTGCCATGCTTCTTGAGCATGCTGGTAATCAGAATCACTGATGTCCTTTCCTCTAAGATAGAAAAGAACGCGCCTTTAGGCGGAAGTGTATCTTCGTCAAACCTTCCAACTGTTCATGTACTCATAAGGGTAAACGCCCTTTCTAACGAGGGTTTGGGTCAAAATATTCTTCTGTTATTGGGCAGGTTTTTAATGACATAGCTAGTGCCTCTAAGATCCATCATGTGCTGCATAGAGTCATAAAAAAAAGCCATGTTATTTAAAGTAAAAACACATGTACTTTTCTGATGACTGTGCGATGCATGACCCCCAAAAGGCATCGTCCTACTGCTTTCTTATAAGGTGAGAGTCGTAAACCTCGAAGTTATGAAAAAATACAGGCAGCTTCCATGTCTTTGGATCAACTTTAGTTGAAGATTGCATTTGTTATGCGCAGCTCCTCTGAACTTTCCACTAATGTGATCATGGTCTCTTACTTTTGGATTTGTTGCTTCTTCACTGAGTTCTAAACCACAAATCCAACAATGTGTGGCTGAGTCATACTGTTGTTGGTCTTCAGGTTTCATTATGATTTCAGATAAGTTTAGATTATTAGAACAGTCATTGCGCACTTGCTGCATGGTTTCAAAGAAAGTATTTTGCAGCATTGGCCTCTATATAATTCTGGCTTTGAATGAACGCCATCCGCCCTGACAACGATGAAAGCAAATGAACAAATTTGATGATTACTCATTAAGACCGTTTTTCGAAGTTTTTGTGGCGCTGGCCTTCATAAGGAACAATGAGTGATTCAAAGTCGCGTAAACAACTTATGGTGAATTTGCATCCGTTTCCAGTTCTTAAAACTAACTTTAGATCCGGGTGGAGGGTAATTAGTTCCGTATTACAGTCTACAGAACTTTTACAATGTTTCTTATGTTCGCTCGGGGGCTTGAACAGATGGCATTCTTGTTAAACATTTCTACAGAATTCTTGTTTATGCCCAATTTTGAAGTTGAGGGCCAATAATCTATCATTGTGCGTATCAATGTGTAATGCGGTAGCCCCGCTGGTGAAAACATTGTAGTAAGTCAACTTTGATTTTTGTCTGGTCGCCAATCGTTGGACTGTTCTTGGACACTTTAATCGGCTGTAGATTTGTTTCGTCATCCATGTGTAGACATTGACAGTTATTGGGTTGTTTTTGTTCTTCAAACTGACCCAATTTGGTCTACACTAACGGGAAAGGTTTTTTTCCCACTAAAGTTAAGATCATTGATGTAAGGGTGATAGTTAGATACTCTCTCTGCGTTTTTGCGGGCGTGATGCAGCCTTGCAAGAAAAACACCCATAAAACATTTGTTGTCTGAATTCTTTATGTTTAGAACTGTCTTTTCGTACAAACTCTCGAGGCAGTGGAATGTAAGACTTGCCAAAAATTCGGTGCATACTTAGCCTGTTTTAATCTAATCTCTAAAAACTTCGCCCTTTGACCAACCAGAGCCTCTCATTTTGGCTTCTTCGCGGCAGCGTCAAACTGTGTAAGCAGTTCGTCTCCCCAAACCCGGGTGTTAAGTCTTTATGAGAAAGAATAGTCTGTTGTTTAGTTTGAAACCCAAACTTCTAGATTTTCTTCATTTATTGTTATATAGTCGATTAAAACAGCTAACATTATTTTTAACTGGGGGGTTTCTATTGTTAGTTTACTTGGAACTTGAGAAAATAGCATGTACAACGCTTGCCTGTACGTTTGTTGGGTCAATGACTTCTAATTCAATATCTTTCAGTGCTCTTGATTATAACGCTCTCTCTCAAGCTTTCCTTCAAAAAATTTTTCTTGCCCTTCATATATCTTAGCCATGTTGAGCTTCTTTTCTAACTCAAAATATTTATTTAAAATTTAAAAAAAAAAATATTAATCGAATCAAAATTTAAAAGGTCTTTTGGCTTGGACTAAAAAACTAAAGTATAAACACCCCTTTGGTTTTTGTTACTGTGAGCTGTTTAGAACAGAGTTTAAAAGTTTCGTTTTCTTTTTTTAAGCATTCCTTTTTTATCTGCTCGGCGTTCTGGCTTTTTGAGAAAAAGTTGTCCTCGCCTTTCTTTGAAGATCAAACTTTTGTCTTTTATAGTCATCAAAATCGGCCTTTTAAACGATTAAATTCTTCATCCGTGATGTTTGAGTCACAAGCGCTTTATTTATTGTCGTTTAAACGAGCTAAGTTTAGCTGTTTTTAGTTGAACCATAGCTGTGTGCTTTTGGAGTTTAGTTTTTTTTTTTGCCAGCCGCACTTACAGCTAATGAACATAGGGCCGAGAGCTAAAGACAAACCTCCTAGTGGTAAAGCTGCGGGTGCGCCTATACCGTTGCTAAGAGGCCAACACTCGTTCTGTGATAGAGCACTTATATTGATGCTCCAGTATTAACATATGTAACAGCATTAAAGGCAGCAGAATACCTTCGTTTGGTTTTGCTGTATTTGAAAGGTCTTGCTCTAGTACTTTCTGCATTTGCGTAAAGTTTGTTAATCTAAAGGTTTTTATGTTAGGGGTTTTTTACTATCTCTTTTTTTTGGCGGGGCTGTAGGCACATTTGGATAAACCTGAACAGACATGCTTTTTATAAAATAAAAATAATTTAGTATAGTACACTTTCTAATCTGTTGCTTCAATATTTAGCTGTGCATCATATAATAAAAACAAATGTACATTAAGCGGTTTTTTCGGCTTCTTCTTCTTTATTTAATTTGAATGTTTATTACGTCTTTCACATTTCTCCCGCTTCCATGCACCTGATTATCCTCTGTTGACCTTAGGTCAATCCTAAACCGTATTTTGTTGTTAAATAATCATCAAGCCTAACATTGTGAAGATGTAAATCTTTAGACGCAAGGTCAACTGTTGGATTTTCTACACCTCCCACCTCCAAACAGTTTTCTTAAATTTTATCAAATGCTGATAAAGGGTTTTAAACCCGCTAGCTAGGGTTTGGGTTTGGACTGCCCTCAATCGAAAAATTGTACTTTCGTTATTTTTGGATTAAAAAACTTTTCACTTCCTCTTTTAAAAAGGTTCTTCATCTTCACACAGCATAAAATACCTTTAAGCGATCTTGCTGCAACACTAAAACTAAAATTCCATATAGTGTCTGCCCCGCTTCTAGGAATGTTGTATGATGAATCACTCTTCGTAATATATTGCTAATCTTGACTGATATTGTTGCTCAATCGCCTTGCTAAATAAGGGTTGCTAACAACGTCAAACTCTAACGAGATGTTCAGAAAAAAAGCTGTACTTTGCTTCGGTGTCTGATGATCTGATAACACGTTTGTATTCATTAAAAGTTAGTTCATATGACAATCTGGTCTTTTAATGCTCCTTGAAAGTACGGCGCATGCGCTTTTAACAAAATCAAAATCTAAGGGAATGGAAAAGCGATTTCCATACGCAAAAATTTACAGCTGCATACTTTTTGCCGTCTTTAGTATCTGCAGCACCTATTCTATGTTTTAGTGCTTCTTCATTTTCTATTCCTTGAAACGCAAAGTCAGCCCTTTCATTCCCGGTTAGCCATAGATCAGAATAGGTTAAAAATATGTCTGCATTATGTAAAGAAAATATTTCTTGCCCCTCAAGTTTTATAGAAATTTTCTTAACGATTGCCCGTCCCAGATTCTGTACAACTGTCCTGTTTGGGTCTGTTGTTGAATCAAGCGCTATTTGAAAGTAGACGCGCAGAGCCTGGCACAATCAATTCATCTGCTCCTAGGTCTGGAAATTTGACAGTAAGAATTTGATCAGCATCAATAGTAGATGGATTTATTTGGAACAATAATATTCCGTTTATTTCCCTTCACGCATGGGGCTCTTTCTGTTTTCTATGCGGGTCAAGAATCGAGCCATATGTTTGTTGTGGCATTTTTATGAAGCAAAATAAAAAGTTAATTATTTAAAAACATGGCAGGAATTGAAGCTGAAGAAGATTATGATGTTTTTGATCGTGGAGACGACATGAGTGAAATGATCCCTTTGACACAGCATCGCTCAATGCTCTCAATGCGGCATGAATTAACAGAAAGTAAGGTTAAATCATTGTACCAAAGTTTAGGTCAAGAACCTCCCGAATTTATGACCCAAATGATTTTGAATTAAAAGATGATCATTTGTTTGTGAAAAACGATCAAGGAGAACTTGTTCAGCTTACAACTAAAAAAGACCCATCAAAGTTTTTAGCCGTGGGTTCAATTAGAAATAGACTCAGTGTGAAGATCAAATCGCCTTGGTCTTGTTAGACCAAAATTAAGGGCGGAGGCAGTTTCTAAACTTCAAAACACACTACAAGAACTCCGACAGATAACCAAATGCAAAAACATGGAGCTTAAAGAATTAAATCAATCAGCAGGCGAATTAATAAATACAATAGAAGCAGAACCAGTTTTTCAGAAGAAACCAGCGTTAAAAACAATTAATGATTCCCCATTGCTATGCGAGAATTATTAGCCCTTGATCGTACTTTAAGAACCATCAGAGGCGAATTAACAAACAATTTAGCAAACTAGGTGAACTAGATGGGCATATAAAAGAGAAAAAGAAAAACTCGTTGAGGCTGATGACGCCAACTTAGGGCCTGATATTAAAGAAAGAATAGCCCAAAGACTAAAAGATCTTGAACAAGAAAGATCAGCAAGACTAGAAGTGACGACTACTAACCGGGACCAATTACGAACTCAAGTGAATAGAATAAGAGAAACTATCCGAAAAATTTTATATGAAGACACAACGCTAGCAGAACGAATAAAAACGCTGTTTAGAGAGCAAGGCGTCACATTAGCAAGCGTTATAACTGCCTTAGGATTTGCAATAAGTACACTGGTGATGGCTATTACAGGCGGTGGTGGAGAGCAAAGTTCAGTGCCTCCGCCGCCATCGCCTCCACCTGATAAATCATGGGTAAAAAAACAGCTTGATCATCTTGCGAATTTATTAAAAAAATTAGCTGGTAAAGCTATAGACTCTTTACCAGGAATATTGGGAGTATTGTCAGCTGCTTTTGTCTACTGCAAGCAAAGTAGTTGGCTTTATGGCCGAGCACTTATGGTCATTAGTTCTTGTAATAGTTGGGTTACTATTTAGTAAGATAAAGACCAAGTAATCCTAGGCAGTTAATCCAATAACAAGTGCTGTCTTTTCATATTCATGGTCATCGCGAACAGAGTCCGCGAGCTTTGCTGAGTCTTCAATGACTTTGGGGGGTTGAACTTCGGGGATTAGATGACTTAATCTTGGGTGTTCTTTTATTGTTTGTAATATTACTGGCTCAGAATTTATGTCGTTTTTCCCAACCTTCTGTTCATTGCCTGCTATAAGAATTTCATTATTATAGTTTATTATTGTACCTATCTGGAGTCTGAGGTCAGAAGGCAGCATGTATAAACCAGTGCCAACAGCAAAGTCTACTTTCGATCTTGCGTATTGTAAAACATGTTGGTACCTTTGAATACTTGAAGGTAAATCAACTGTAGAATTAATGGCGTCCTCTAAATTTGCTAAGTATTGTTTTTGTGCGTCAAAGCCAGTAGAAGGATCAGTTATGCTCGATCTCGCCTGTGCTTGCGAACCTAGCAAACACCAAACGTAAGTACGAATAGAGTCGTTTATTCGTTCTATTCCCGCTCTAGTTAGGCCCTTAGAAGCGTCTAAGATAAATGTTGTCCATGCTGTTTTATGCTCTTGCTCTATGGACCAGGGCTGAACAATTTTGAAAGGAGAACGCCAGTCAAAGTTATACTTTCTGTGCGTGCCCTGAAAATAAATGACGCCTAGGCCATGATTAAGATCCAACGTTTGTCTAAAGTCTGTCTTGATGTTAATATTGAATTCGTTACAGATCCTTTCAAAAGCCTTCATGTCTATTTTGTTGCAAAATGGATTAAACGATTTGTCATTCGGTAATGGTGCTTGCAGTTCAGTCAAAATACGCCTGAAGGTGTAATAGAAATGAAATCTGTACACTAACCTCACCAAAAGATCATGGTGATTTAAATGATCAGCATACGCCACTCCACACCCAGTTGATGCACAAGACACAGCAAAGTTTAACTGGTTCTGATAAAACTGCATCGGATGACTAAACCACGCTTTCTGGATGTGCTCTTTTTCAATAGGGGGTTATGATAGCTCTTCAATGGAGTACTCACCTTTTTATGAAAAGAGGCAGTCTGGGTCACAGCAATGTCAAGAGTATCAGTTGCTATATTTTTAAGATTGTTAGTGCGGCCAACAGAATATTTTGCGCCAGTATATTTGAATGCACTCATTTTTAATTTGTTTTAAAAAATGTTTGTAACAATAACAACACAAGACCGCCCTTCGTTTTAACATGCTATTGATAACAATTGCGGAGCCAAAACGGTCCGCTCCATGAAATATTTTACAAAGTCGTATGGTTTAATATAACTGAATCCAAGAAAAATAATGCAGTTCTAAAAGTTAATAAAGAAGGGAAGGTAGTTAGCCGGTTAACCATACCTGATGGTTATTACGGGTTTTGTTCGCTAAAAGAAGCAATGAGTAATTTCGACATTACTCTCAAACTTAACAATGCAAATCTAAAACAATGTTAACATTCAAACCTGAAGAAGAAGTAGCACATTACCTTTTTGATGTAGAGCTAGCTAAAATGTTAGGCTTGCAGATGACAATCATAGATTTAGAGTTGTGCCAGACAAAACTACTTATGAGGGAGAAACCCGCTTGATCTTGCATTACATTCATTACTATATGTTCATTTGGACGAACTAAGCACTGATGAAAACTTATATGATGGAAGGCCCTCAACTGTTTTAAGAGCTCTTCCGTCAGGAAAGCTGCATATTGCGATTATGAAAATTTATACAATTCCCTAATTTACAGTTTAAAAGATTAGTTTGTGGGAGGGTCGATCATTTATTATAAAATCAAAGACAAAACAGGGAAAGTCGTGAAATGTGTAACCTGCACATTGTTTTGGAAATAAAATAATACATTACTAAAAAATAATGTCGCGTGGGCCAGAAGAACCAGGAGTTACATTAGCGCCTGTGAGGTGTATAACTTTAGAATTAAAAGTCTTGCAGACGTTGCGGACTTTGAACAGAACGGTGAGATAGGCACTTTGTATGGTTTGAGTACACTAAAGATGGTGATTATAAACGCAAAGAGGTTGGCGACAGCAAAAAATTTCCTAAACTAGAACAACTGCGCAATCTAGAGGCAAATAATGTTGGCCAGTATGAATATAAAATAGTTCGAAAACCTGACCTCAAATGGCACTTAGAACCATATTTAGAATGGGACATAAAATTTGAATTCATAAGCCATTTACATATTTAGCCGTCAAAAAGTTCAGAAAAGCATTCAACTCTGGCCCTTTACATGTAAGTCTTATGCCGGACGACAATAGTCGGAAAGAAATTGAAATAACGCCGTATGGGAAAAAGCAGTACATCCTCCACAGAAAAGAAACAGTTGTAAAAAAAGCTTCTACAAAATTACAGTTCTTTCCAAGCAGAAAATTAGGAGACACGTTCACAATATTTGAAATTTCTGTCTTTAAAGATGTGGAGAGGGATGGGGTTGTGGGCGTTAGTGACGTCCTTATAAAAGAATTAATATTAGCTGGCAAAACTTAGACGTTAAAACGCCTTAACGTTGTTGTCGTCGTTCTTCACAATGGCGAGGATATTAAGATTATAAACAACAAGCAACAAAATCAATGTTGACTTAAATAGAAACAATCTTACAGAACTGAATTGGATTAATCTTACGCATTTAGGCCTCGTAGGGTTTTATTATACTGAACAAGTTTTAACGGAGAGTATGATAAAAATAATAACTGGATTAGATTAAACTCTGTTATAAAACTATGGAGCAGTTAAACGTTATGATAAAATCCCCTCATTGTTCAATGATTTGTGGGCAGACTGGTTGTGGAAAAACAATATTTGTCCTAGACTTATTACAAACAGTTTATCGCTATAATTTTGATCATATTGTGATTTTCTGTCCAACACTTAAAAGGAACAAAGCATATCATGATAGAAGGTTTATATGGACAGACAATGACGTATATTTAGTTAATCCTAGCACTAAACTGAGTGAGTGTTTAGAATACTTTTATAAAGTGTTTGAAGGAACGCAGACACTCTTTATTATAGATGACTGTTCAGCAGAAAAAGATATAGTTTAAAAGAGAAACACTTTGTCAAAACTAGCTTTCAGTGGAAGACATGATGGGATAAGTGTGTGGATTTTATGCCAGAAATATAACTCGGTTTTAAAAGACTTTAGAGAACAGTTAAGACTGTAGTGTTATTTCACATGAAAGACAGAGACTCATTTGAAGAATGTTTGCGTGAAAATGATGTTATTGAAAATGATCAGGAAAAACATAGGATTAAGCAAAAACTAAAATCTGAAAAGTTTAGTAAATTAGTATTGAAAACGGATAACCCTACACAGTAATGTTTGTTTGTAGATAATCGTTATTTTTTGGTTATTGAAGTCTTACTTGTCAGAGAACAGGAAAACACCGATTCTAGGTCGCCCTAGCCCGAACCTAGGTGAGGGCTAGGGTGAGTTAGAATCGGTGTTTTCCTGTTCTCTGGGAAGGATGAAGATATAAATTGCTATTCGTTATTTAGCCTGTTAATGCAATCTCTTACCTGCTTCGTGTGAGGAGACCTTTAGCGAACATTCCTCATTTGTTTGTTTACTGTGTTATGCTCAGGTCTGTGTTGAGCTGGTGTTACTAATGTAGTCAGCAAACACCTCCCCTCGCCCATCATGCGAGTGGCTGTTAGGATTAAGCAGCCAAGTTCAGACTGTACTGACTGCGGGGTTCCAGTACCCTTTCTTCTTTCCTTCCAGTTCCTTCCTTTTTCTCTCCTCCCGGGGGCTTCACCCGAAGCTTGCGCTGTTGGTGCCACGCAGTGAGAGGAGCACGTGGACCTTGCTGGATGGTCCTAACCCTGTCCAGACTTTCCGCAACAATGCCTCGTCCCACGGGAGGCGTTCCCACTGTCCACGACCTCCTACAGCGCATGCGACCGGTGTGGTTAGCTCTGTGTCGTACCATTTGGGTGTGTGTGTGTGTGTGTCAAGGGTGTCGGCCTTGAAAGACTCCATTCAGAACAGACCCGGTTTGGGGCACCTGAGTCGACCCGATACTCTCAGAGGACTTGGGAGAGACAGAAGTGTGAGGAGTGTGTGTGTGTCAAGGGTGTCGGCCTTGAAAGACTATTCAGGAACAGACCCGTTTGGGGCACCTGAGTCGACCCGATACTCTCGGAGGACTTTGGAGGGACAGAGGTGTGGGGGAACCACATGAGCACGGAAAGGAATGTGTGTGTTGAAATGATTAATTGTGATTGTGCATGTTGTGTGTGTTGGAATGCTTGTTCGTGACTATGTGTATGGTGTGTGTGTTGAAATGCTTAATTGTGATTGTGCATGTTATATATGTTGGAATGCTTTTTTGTGACTATGTGGGTGTCGGTGTGAATAATGGTGTATTGTATTGTAATCTTTCTTGTGTGGTCTCTTGCGGGGCGTGTGAGGTCAGTCACTCCCTTCACTCCATCTAGACCGATCCTGTCAGGGCAGACCTCCAGGGGTCGGTCGTGACATTTGTGGGGACTCGTCCGGGATGTGAAGGGTTCTGGCTGTCTCTCTCGTTTCACCGGAGTACCTGTCCAGTCCTGTCTGTTTTGTATACGTTTAGTTAGTTTGTCGTGTTTGTCTGTGGGTGGTTGCTGGGTGACTCTAGCGTGTAGGGAGTCTTTTGGTGGCCTGAAGGAACATCCGGTGTGTGACTGGGAGTCGAGTCGAGACGAAGGGGAATCGACCGCGTCCAGACCTCTTTCCAGGGTGCCTCACGCAGTTACGCCATAAGACTTTCCTTTCTGTTGCCACTCAGTCTGCCATTCCTGTTTTGTATTTAACCAGTTCTCTCTACCGGTTATGAGTACAGGTGGGTGTATCGGACGTTAGTGTCACTTTTTTTTTTCTCTTCCGGATTCCGTCTGTCATTTTTTTTTTTTTTTTTGTCGGTGAGCCCCACCGCCTGTTGCTCGTGTTGTGGAGCGCGGTGTTGCCAGAGTGGGAGCAGCCTGGACATTTTTTTTTTGTTTTGTTTTTTTTTTGTCGGTGAGCCCCACCGCACTGTTGCTCGTGTTGTGGAGCGCGGTGTTGCCAGAGTGGGAGCAGCCGAACATTGTACGTTGACGTTTTTTTTTATTTATTTGCTGTTTCTCAGTCAGTCACCAAGAGACGTGACCTATCCGTTGCGGTATCTGTTTTTCAAGTGGAATTGTCTTTTCCCCTGTATTTGAGAACCGTAGGATATAGTTGTCATGGCAACGTCCGGTGCTGGTGGTATGGCGACGCGTGCGTCGAAGAAGAAAGGGCTTCAAAATGTAGTCCCTACTATTAGTACCAGTACTTCGACTACAGTGACTTCCACTTATTCCAGTGCTGTAGCCGATAGTCCCGCGAGTACTTTCGTTACTACTTCGCTAGGGGATCTTCCTGCTGAGACCCCGACTGGCACTTCCGCTCGGAAGCGTCAGAGTATAGCGAAGCAACTGTGGGCTTCTGTTGAGTCGCAGAAATCGAAACCCTCTCTTCTCCATGCTTCCCCTCATAAGGGGTATGCCCCGGGAGACTTTCCTCATGGGAAAGTCGAGACCCAAGGGACGGGTCAAACGGGTCATCCTCTCGTGTCGGGAGTGGTGAATCCTGCCCAGGACATCGCCTCCGTCCTTATGTTTTGGAGCAACAGCAACGAGAGGATGAGGCTCTGCGTAGGGAAGAGGCTGCTAGGCAGGAAACTCTGCGTAAGGAGAGGCTGCTAGGCAGGAAACGCTGCGTGGGGAAGAGGCTGCCAGACGGAGGCCCTCCGTCGGGAAGAGGAAACTCGGCGTAAGGAAGAGGCTTCCAGGCAGGAAGCCCTGCGGAGGGAAGAGCTAGATAGGATGGAGGCTCTGTGCAGAGAGGAGACTGTCAGACAGGAAGCTCTGCGTAGGAAAGAGGCAACGCTGCGTGGGAGGAGGCTGCCAGACAGGAAGCCCTCCGTCGGGAAGAGTTAGATCAGTGCAGAGAGGAGGCTGCCAGACAGGAAGCTTTGCATAGGGAAGAGATGGAACAACTTCTTTCGCGGGCTCCCGCATCTGTAAATCAGGGGGTCAATCAACAGCAAGTGATAAGAGTTAGAGGCCCAAATTAAAGCTTCCAGAGTTCAGACCTAGTGAGGACATTGATATGTTCTTAGAGCATTTTGACAAGGTAGCTAGTTCGTACCAATTGTCCGATGAACAAAAGGCCATGCACCTTTTTTTCTGGATTATCAGGTACTGCAAGGAGTGTGTGCTCACTCTAAATGAAGGCGCGTCTTATGCAGACATGCAGTTGGCTCTGCGTAAGCGTTTCCACCTTACCCCAGAGACGTACAGGAGGAAGTTCAGGTCCATGAAAAAGAATAACGACGAGACCTTCGTGCAGTTTGGAGATAGGCTGCGCAAAACGCTAGGGTACTGGCGTCAGTTGGCTAAGCTGGAGCTTGAGGATCTGATTCTCATCGAACAGCTTACCAACACTGTGTCCCCGAGTTGAGGATCCGTATAGGCGAGACAGCACCACAGGATTTCGCGGCTGCGATTCATACCGCTGAGGTGTTTGCTGAAGCCCGTAGGGCTTATGGGCACCGCCCAGATATGGACAGGAAGACGCTCACAGGATTTAGTGACAATAAGGCGCCGACGACTGCTAGCGGTCGAACAAGGCAGGCAGTTCATCGGGGACCTCAGCACCCCGACTGTGTTTTCTTTGTGGTCGTCCCGGCCACATTAGGAAAGATTGCCCTAAAGCCGCCGGTAGTCATGGGGCTAGTCCTTTCCAGCGTCCTCGTGCCTCGGCTAACGTGGGGTCCATCCCAGCTTCTGGTGGTACAGAGTGTCCTGTGTTTCTTTCTGTTGTTGGTTCATCCTTGTCGACACCATCAGGATTCGGAGACATAAACGCTCTTTGTGGATAAGGATTTGGTTTCCCCTGAGGCTCAGCGGGGCGCCAGTTACGATGTGTGCGGGTTGAGGCTGGTTTTACCTCACCCGTCCTTCTGTACTCATTCCTATCTCCACCCCCTACTTCTGTGGCGAAGTATGGGCCATCGCGGTGGAGCGACCTATGTATTCCCTTCTCATAGGGAATACCATCACCTTCGCAGACGGACGCAGTCAGTCCGTGTCTACGGATCTGCCCGTACAGGTGTGTGTGGGAGTTACCACACGCGCCAGAGCTAAGAAGCAGGAACAGGAAATTGCGTCCCGTTCTTCAGCCGATCTCTGACGAGGTTCTTGCAAAGGCCGATCCTGCTACCATAGTTCGTCTTCAGGCCAGGGACTTGGATGTCCAACGTCTACGACAACTGTGGGATCGTCCCGCTCAGTCTGCCCGACACGCCAAGGTGAGCTTCAAGCTCCACAAGGGGATCCTCTTTAGGGTTTTCACTCGGGCAGATCGGGTGGCCAAGCAGCTAGTCGTTCCCCAAAGCTTGAGAGAATCTGTCTCCGGCAGGCCCATGATTCACCCATGCAGGTCATATGGCTCAAAGCGGACTCTCGAGCGAGTAAGACAGGACTTCTTCTGGGCCGGGGATGAACTCTCAGGTTAGGCAGTACTGCCGCAGTTGCGATGTCTGCCAACGGACAACGCCTAAGGGTCGCTTGAAGCGTGTTCCCCTAGGGTCAGTGCCACTGGTTGGGGAGCCATTCAGCAAGGTTGGTGTCGACCTGGTGGGACCCATTAATCCACCATCCGATCGCGGTCACTGCTACATCTTGGTAGTGGCAGACTACGCGACTCGATACCCAGAGCTGTCCCACCTAGGACTTATCGATGCCCCTACTGTTGCTGAAGCTCTCTGGCAGATTTGGACGCGCACTGGCGTGCCCAAGAAAAAGTACGGCCGGAAGTTTGTACTGGAGAGCGATCATCATCCTCTCCAGTGCCTGGACCGGATCCGGCCAGTCAGTCGTCGACTCAGGGTTAGGCAGTGGAACTGCAGAGTCATGCTTTCACTTTTCGCCATATCAAGGGTTCCAGCAATACGGATGCTGACTATCTCAGCCGAGCTCCGTAGTCAGCACATTGGAGAAATCAGTGAGAGGAACACTTCCCCTCAACCAGGGTTATATCCCCTTTTGGTCTCCGTATCAGGTGTAGTGACAGTTTTCACATCAGTGATGTTAACGGTAGTGAATCACCACTGGTTCGGATTGCTACTTTTATTGTTGAAAGGTTTGCTTAGTTGTTTGATAAATGTAGTATTATGTATCTCCCTGTGTAATTCTATCGTGAATGTTTGTATTGGATTTATCGTACTCTGTCGATCACAGAGGGTGGTTCGGTCCCATTGTTGTGAATTTGCACATGCGTCAAGGTTCAAAGGAGCACTGTATCTCAGAGAAACAGATGCTTTTAGAAGGGGGTTTGTCACGAGTTTGTCACGAGGCCTATGACGATTGACCCATCTAGGGTGGTGGAATTATTCATTTATTTATTGTCGTTGTTGTTGTCGTGTATCCGTCCCTTAATGTGGCTTGTGGTGTGTTTGCACCTTAATGTCGTTCAGCTCAGGTTAGGTGTACTTTCTCTCTCTCTCTCTCTCTAATTCCACTGCCCGTGCAATTCATCCTGCAGGTTCACGGTGTGGCTGGTACCTTTCGCTTGAACTGGCTGTCTCTATCGGCCTCTCACCTGTCTTTTTACCTGCCGCACGTGCCGCATTCCTCTTAGGCTTGAGGTATTCTCATGGTGACGTAGGGTGGCATGTTGGCCGCCATCGATTAGGCAGGTTTTCTCTTCACTCGAGCGGAAGATGTCCCTGGAGCGCCTGCTCCAGTTCTGGTTCTCTACCACTTCGTCGAAGGTACGGTCGGTACCTTCATTCCTACAGTCGGCCTGTAGGGGAGGGACATCACGTCATCTCTTTTCCGCATCTGCTCTGCTGGTCCCTCGTCTGGACAGAGGACAGAGAGTCGCTTGACCCGCCACTTTTGGGTCACCCACGGGTAGCTGGTAAGCATCAGTTTCGTGGTTGGTTTGTTGTTTTTTTTGTTGTTAGCTGGCTAATTCTCTTTTGCGCAATTTCTTTTGGTTTTCAAAATTATAAAAGAAATATTGTTGAGACCACTTTTTCTGGTTAATTCAATCTTTAACCTGGCCAGTCAAAATTATACCCAAAAGTCTTTCTCCTTTTTATGCATCTGGGATGCGGTAAGTCGGTGGGATGGGGGAGAACCTGGTGATTCAGGGTTGGTACTTGCTTGGTCTCGCTCGTCTGCCCTGTCACAATCACCGGTCTCTCTAGTCTTCGCCACCGTCTGTTTGTGGTGTGCAAGGGAACGAGTTTTATGTTTGCGAACGCGCGTACGCATGATTAGTCGTTTGGATGCGTGGTTGGAGAATTGTGTCATTTTGAAATGTTGCTATAAAATGTGAGATAATTGTGCCATTGAATTATTATTATTTGCAAATATGGTGGCAGTTATAAAACAATGGTTGCTGTATTAGTTCAGTTCCTAAGAAGGAAAATGTTGAACGTGAGTGAGGGAAGGATGAAGATATAAATTGCTATTCGTTTATTTAGCCTGTTAATGCAATCTCTTACCTGCTTCGTGTGAGGAGACCTTTAGCGAACATTCCTCATTTGGTTTGTTTACTGTGTTATGCTCAGGTCTGTGTTGAGCTGGTGTTATAATGTAGTCAGCAAACACACTCCCTCGCCATCATGCGAGTGGCTGTTAGGATTAAGCAGCCAAGTTCAGACCGTACTGACTGCGGGGTTCCAGTACCCTTTCTTCTTTCCTTCCAGTTCCTTCCTTTTTCTCTCCTCCCGGGGCTTCACCCGAAGCTTGCGCTGTTTGGTGCCACGCAGTGAGAGGAGCACGTGGACCTTGCTGGATGGTCCTAAACCCTGTCCCGGACTTTCCGCAACAACGCCTCGTCCCACGGGAGGCATTTCCACTGTCCACGGACCTCTCTACAGCGCATGCGACCGTGTGTGGTTAGCTCTGTGTCGTACCATTTGGGGGGGGGGGGGTGTCAAGGGTGTTGGCCTTGAAAGACTCCATTCAGGAACAGACCCGGTTTGGGGCACCTGAGTCGACCCGATACTCTCAGGACTTGGGAGAGACAGAAGTGTGGAGGGAGTGTGTTGTGTCAAGGTGTCGGCCTTGAAAGACTATTCAGAACAGACCCGGTTTGGGGCACCTGAGTCGACCCGATACTCTCGGAGGACTTTGGAGGGACAGAGGTTGGGGCAACCACATGAAGCACAGAAAGGAATGTGTGTGTTGAAATGATTAATTGTGATTGTGCATGTTGTGTGTGTTGGAATGCTTGTTCGTGACTATGTGTATGGTGTGTGTGTTGAAATGCTTAATTGTGATTGTACATGTTATGTGTGTTGGAATGCTTATTGTGACTATGTGGGTGTCGGTGTGAATAAATGGTGTATTGTATTGTAATCTTTCTTGTGTGGTCTCTTGCGGGGCGTGTGAGGTCGTCACTCCCTTCACTCCCATCTAGACCGATCCTGTCAGGGCAGACCTCCAGGGGTCGGTCGTGACACTCATCATACAAAAATCATTTCTGCTACATCGCCAATTTAAATGCAGCTGTGGTGTTTTCGGCTGTGAAAAATGTGGCAAACTCTGGAAGGCCGCTGTAAGCTTCTGTGGCATGAAAAAACCTGTGTTGGAGATCAGATTAAAGAATTTATCCGAGGGGTTTATCAGGCTCCACTCTCACCCTTGGAAATTTTAAGCAACGCGTGTGCTGGTGGATACTACTACGTCTACCCTTACAGGGCAACGTATGATTTTTAAGTCTATTTTGACGCTAGAGAACTCCCTCGGGCCAAATGCCCAGAGCCCAAAACGACCTACACGGCTAGGCACGTTCCATTGTCTGTCAGTGTGTGTTCCAACGTTCCATCATACGAAGACCCAGTCTGCTTCATCACGTCGGATGAACCGCAGGATCTCGTAAACAGATGGTGGATTATTTAGAGGCCATTTTCGATCATTCGTACCGCCTGTTGAGAGAAGAATTTTCCCACGTTTACAAGCAACTGGATGCCATGGATGAAAATGACCAGAATATGACACAGCTTCCTTCCTATAACTGAGAAAGGTCCTGGATGACTATCTACACGAACTCCCTGTGGTTGGATTCAACAGCTCGAGGTATGACAACCTGATCAGCCTTATCTCCTACAAAGGCTAGTCAACGCTAAGAAAACTGAGGAGAAAACCAGTCCTTTAAAGTTCCTGGTGAAAAACAACAACGATTACAAATGTATCAGCACCCTTAGACCAAAGTTTTTAGATATCAAACACTACATCGCTCCAGGTTTCTCTTACAGCAAGTATCTAGCTGCTATTGACGTTCCTGAAAGAAAGGCTTCTTCCCTTACGAGTTTATTACTTCCCTGAGACGACCTGGATCTTCCTCATCTGCCCTCAAAGAAAGCTTTTTCCAGCACGCTCAAAAATGAAACCATCAGTGACGAGAATTACGCTTACTGCGAAAGCGTTTGGCAGAAAGAAAGGATGGTCACGATGAAAGACTTTCTCGTGTGGTACAACAACAAAGACGTCGTTCCATTCTTGAAAGCACTGGAGAAAAATAGAGCGCGTTTCTACCGTGATCTCGGGTTGGACATGCTGAAAGACGGTATCGGGGTCCCAGGGCTGACTCTTCGTATTTGTTTAAAACGTTACCTAAAGATACGTTCTTTTCCCTCATTCAAGAAAAGCATAAAGATCTTCATCTCCTCCTGCATGAAAACATGGTAGGAGGACTTTCTATCGTCTTTCATCGCTACCACGAAAAAGGACAACCCACCTTCGTCACGTGAGAGGAAAAAAGGTCTCGAGCGTGAAAGGCTATGACGCCAATGCATTGTATTTGTGGGCACTAATGCAGGAGATGCCCACGGAACATCCCGTCCGACGTCGGAAACAAAATCAGTTCAAGCCCGAAAAGACTGACGTATACGGACAAATGGCCAGAGAATGGTTAGAGTGGACTATGAGCACATGTGCCTACACCTTCAGCATAAGTACAACGGTAGAGAGCGGGCTTTAGGAAGATGTAGGATTACGGGTGGATGGTTGGGACGAAGACACTCGCACTGCCTACCAGTTTCATGGCTGTTTATTTCACGGCACCAATGTCATCTGACTAAAGATGTGACAATAAATCCGGTCGATGGAAAGAGTATGAGAAACTGAAAAAGGGAGTACTTGCTTTCTACTGTTAAGGTTCGGGTGATCGAAAAATGGGAATGTGAATGGAGGACAGAGAAAGAACAAAACGCAGACTTACAGCGCTTTCCAGCCCATCGATGCCCACCATACGTTAGTCCTTTCGTGGGAAAAAAATCGCCACTTCCAGCATCATCCGAGCGGTTGAAGACGGTCGTCTTTTCGGGCTGGTTCAATGCGATCTCGAAGTTCCGACTAACTTGCAACAGCATTTTTCAGCGATGACACCTATCTTCAAAAATGCTGATGTGGGAAGAGAACATATTGGACCCTTTATGAGAATTATGCCGAAGGCCATCGTCTATTGACCCTATCTAGAAAAACGTTGATAGGCAGTTACTCCAGAAAAGGTGTCCTGCTTACCACCCCTCTACTCGATGGTAGCTGAGTCACGGATTAAAAGTCACTGACGTCCAGCAAGTTGTTGAATATCGGCCAAAATCCACCTTCAAACAGTTTGGGGATACTGTCTCAACCGCACGACGTGATGGAGATCAAGATGCTTCTAAAGCCATCCTCGCCGACACGTTTAGTTGCTGGGGAACAGCCGCCTATGGAAAAACCATTACCAACATCAAAAAACACACGACGTACTGTACTTACGGATGAAGACACGCCATCCAAAATCAACCACCCTCTGTTTCGAAAAATGACGCCTCTGTTGCCAGAATCTGAAGAAGTGGAATCTGCAAAATCAAAACTCCGGTGGAGTCTACCAACCAAATTGGATTCTTTGTATATCAGTATGGCCAAACTGAGAAGGCTACAATTTTATTACGACTGTGTGGACAAGTTCGTCTCCAGGGACGATTTCAACTTTGTGAGATGGATACAGACTCTTTGTACATGGCGTTGTCATCAGAGTCGTTGGAAAACGTTGTCAAGCCTGACCTACGTCAAGAGTTTTACGAGGAGTGGGACCAGTGGTTTCCAGCGCGAGCCTGTGAAAGACATCGAGATGATTTTATCCGTACCATGACTAAAGGCGGCCATTGGGTGTCTCTTCCTTGTTGTATCGAGCGTCAAATGGACGACAAACGCACGCCTGGGCTCTTAAAACTAGAGGATGAGGGTGAAGGTATTGTGGCTTTGTGCTCCAAAACGTACTATTGCTTCGGGCAATCAAATACAAAGATCAGCTGCAAGGGACTGAATAAAACCCTCAATCGACTCACCAAGAGCAGTTATATGAATGCCTTCAAAGTCAGAAGAGTACCGGTGGAATAAACAAAGTTTCAGGACGGATGAACGACCCTGTACACCTACCACCAACAACGAGATTCCATGTCTTTTTTGGTTTTCTTAAATGCCTATTTCACACACAGAGAGAGAGAGAGAGAGAGAGAGAGAGAGAGGAGAGAGAGAGAGAGAGACATACATACAAACAGAGAAAGAGATAGACAGGAGACAGAGACTATGCGAAAACTCGTACGCTGTCCAGTGGCCTTCGTCGGTATAATCACCGTGAAGTCGCGCGCGTGTCGTCAGCGTGATCAGTTAATGCACCGAATAATTTTATGCGTACAGGCTGCCACCGTGGTCAGCTTTTTGGGTAAATACAAAAATGGTGGGGGTGGGGGGTATTATTTATTCGTTTTGTTTATTTTTTACTTATTTAGTTTCCCTACAGGTGGGGGTGAAGGTATTGTTTATTTTGACTTATTATGTCTCGATTATTCCGCAATGATCATATTCAAAATTTATGATCAATATACGATATGATCTATCTGATTAAATATTATTACATTTACTGATTGATCGGTTATTGATGACTTTGATTTCTGTTATCAATCTGATTGACCGATTATTGACTTCGATTTGATCGATTAGCGGGGTCCCGAGTGGGTCCCGGGTCCCAGGTTCCTGGCTCCTGCAGTTATAAAGTCCCTCTTATACTATGACTTCTGCTCTTTATGATAGAGAGAGGCTCTAAATGGCCCTATCTCTATGAACGATGGGAGGGGAACGGTGGGATATCAATGTATATAAACCTTCTGCCTTTTTCCACATAGTTAGCTTTCATTAGCATCCTGTCTCTCTCGGCGATAAGTTTTGATCGTACATTGGTTTTCAGGTTTGAATGCATGCAAGATATCATCATCGGAGAAAGAGAGGAACATTATTCACGGTAACCTTTGTCGCTGGGCTTTTGTCGCTGGGATTTCTCGCTCTTCTCCTCAGGAGAAGTGACAACAAAAGGATTTTTTCTTTCACTTCCACCTGTACCCCTCTAATAACAAACCCCTGTATCAAAATCTGTGTCTCGCTTCCGACGTGCGAGGATAAATCCCCCAAAGACCCCTATTCTCTGTGCTCCTTCCACTGATTCAAAGCCAGCAGTTTTTTTCAACAGAAGAACAGATCTCCGCCATAGTGAAAGGCCTTTAGAGAACTAATAAATGCCGATTCTAGCTCCCCCACCCTCAACAAGTTTCGGGGGTCAGCTAGAAATCGGCATTTATTAGTTCTCTAACTAGTAAACCCTACAAACATGCATACTGTGTAGGATTATCCGTTTTCAATACTATTTACTAAACTTTTCAGATTTTAGTTTTTGCTTAATCCTATGTTTTTCCTGATCATTTTCAATAACATCATTTCACATCACATTCATCAATGCGTCTCTGTCTTTCATGTGAAATAAAACTACAGTCTTTAACTGTTCTCTAAAGTCTTTTAAAACTGAGTTATATTTTTGACATAAAATCCACACACACTTATCCCAGCATGTCTTCCACTAAAAGCTAGTTTTGATAAAGTGTTTCTCTTTTTAACTATGTCCTCTTTCTGCCGAACAGTCATCTATAATAAATAGTGTCTGCGTTCCTTCAAACAGTCTATAAAAGTGTTCTAAACACTCACTCAGTTTATTGCTAGGATCAACTAAATATATGTCATCAATCTGTCCAATAAACCTTCTATCATGATATGCTTTATTCCATTTTAGTGTGGACAGAAATCACAATATGATCAAAATTACAGCGATAAACTGTTTGTAATAGGTCGAGGATAAATATTGTTTTTCCACAACCGGTCTGTCCACAAATCAATGAACAATGAGGAGTTTTTGTCATAAAGTTTAACTGCGCCATAGTTTTATAACAGAATTTAATCTAATCCGGTTATTATGTTTATCATACTCTCTGTCAAAACTTGTTCAGTATAATAAAATCCTATAAGATCTAAATGTGTAAGATTAATCCAATTCAGTTCTGTAAGATTGTTTCTATTTAGACTATATTGATTTTGTTGCTTGTTGTTATGACCTTATATCCTCACCATGTGAAAGAATGACGACGGTAACTTTAAGTTTTTCACGTCTAAGTTTTGCCAGCTAATTAGAATTCCTTTTAGAAGGACGTCACTAACGCCCCACATCCCCACCCCTCTCCACATCTTTTAAGACAGAAATTTCAAATACATTGTGAACGTGTCTCCTAATTTCATTTGTGGAATGAACTGTAATTTTGTAGAAGCATCTTTCAAAACTGATTCTCTTCTGTGGAGGATGTACTGTTTATTCACATACGCTTTATTTCAATCTCTTTCCGACTATTGTCCTCTGGCATAAGACTTACATGTAAAGGGCCAGAGTTGAATGCTTTTCTGAAACTTTTTGGTGGTCAAAAAATGTAAATGGACTTATGAAATTCAAATTTTATATCCCATTCTAAATGTGGTTCTAAGTGCCATTTGTTGTCAGTTTTTCGAACTATTTTATATTCATAATACCTGCATTATTTGTTTCTACATTGCACGTTGTTCTAGTTTAGGAAACTTTTGTGTCGCTTACTTCTTTACGTTTATAATCACCATCTTTAGTGTACTCAAAACCATACAAAGCGCCTATCTCACCATTCTGTTCAAAGTCCGCAACGTCTGCAAGGTCTTTTAATTCTAAAGTTATACACCTCACAGGCGCTAATGTAACTCCTGATTCTTCTGGCCCACACGACATTTTTTTAGAACAACTAATTATTTTATTTCTAAAACAATGTGTAGGTTATCACATTTCACAACTTTCCTGCTTTGTCTGCGATTTTTTATATTAAATGATCCGACCCTCCCACAACTAATCTTTAAACTGTAAATTAGGGAATTGTATAATTTCATAATCGCAATATGCAGCTTTCCCTGACGGAAGAGCTCTTAAAACAGTTGAGGGCCTTCCATCATATAAGTTTTCATCAGTGCTCAACTCGTCCAAATGAACATAGAGTAATGAATGTAATGCAGATCGAGCGGATTTTCCCCCTCATAAGTAGTGTTTTGTTTGGTGTAACTCTATAAAACTATGAATGGGTCGATTGGCAGTTGTAAAGCCTAACATTTTAGCTAGCTCTCCATCAAAATAGAACCTACTTCTTCTTTTTCAGGTTTGAAGGACAACATTGTTTTCAGATTCGCATTGTTAAGTTTGAGAGTAATGTCAAAGTTACTCATTGCTTCTTTTAGTGAGCAAAAGCCGTAATAACCATCGGGTATGGTTAACTCGCTAACTAATTTTCCTGCATTATCATATTTTTTAATCTTATTATTCTCCTTGGATTCACTTATATTAAACCATACGACTTTGTAAAAAATTTCATGGAGTGCAACCCTTCGGGTTCCGCATCGTTATCAATTAGCATACTCTAAAAACAAAGGACGGTCTTGAGTTGTTATTGTTACAAACATTTTGAAACGAAATAAAAATGAGTGCATTCAAATATACTGATGCAAAATATTCTGTTGGGCCGCACTACAATCTTAAAAATATAACAACTGATACTCTTGACATTTCTGTGACTCAGTCTGAAACCTTTCAAGTAAAGGTTAGTACTCCATTGAAGAGCTATCTTAACCCTCCTATTAAAATTGACCGCATCCCGAAAGTGTGGTTTAGTCATCCGATGCAGTTTTATCAGAACCATTTAAAACTTTGCTGTGTTTGTGCATCAACTGGTGTGGGTGTCGTATGCTGACTTTTAAAAAATCATCCGATCCTTTGGTGAGGTCAGTGTACAGTTTTCATTTTTATTACACCTTCAGACGTTTTTTGACTAAAACTGCAAGCACCATTGCCGAATGAAAAACCGTTTAATCCATTCAGCAACAGAATAGACATGAAGGGCTTTTGAAAGGTCGAAAACGAATTCAATATTAATGTTAAACAGACTTTAGACAAAAGTTGGATTTTAATCATGGTCTAAGGCACCCCTTTAAATTTTTGGGGCTTGCACAGAAAGTATAACTAGACTGGGATCCTCCTTACACATCTTTCTCTTCAGACACAGGTGTTCACCTAGGTTCCATAGAGCAAGAGCATAAAACAGCATGGACAACATTTATCTTAGACACTTCAAAGGGGCCTAACTAAAGCAGGAATAAAAAGAAATAAACGACTCTGTTCGTACTTACGTTTGGTTTTGCTAGGTTCGCAAGCACAAACGAGATCGAGCATAACTGATCCTTCTACTGGCTTTGACGCACAAAAACAATACTTACAATTTAAGGGACGCCTTAATTCTACAGTTGATTCCCTTTCAAGTATAAAAAGGTACCAAAATTTTTTACAATTTGCAAGATCGAAAGAAAGACTTTGTTTGTTGCACTGGTTTAAAACAGCTGCCTTCTGACCTCAGACTCCAGATAGGCACAATAATAAACTACAATAATGAAATCCTTGTGGCGGGCAATGACAGAAAGTGGGAAAAAAAAAACGAAATAAAATTCGAGCCAGTAATATTGCAAGCAGTAAACAAACAAGTCGACCCCCAAGAATAGTCACCCAAATTTCCCCGTGGCCCAAGGCCGTTGAAGTAAAAAAAAATAATGACCATGAATATAAAAAAGACAGCACTTGTTTTTGGTTTAACGGGCCTAGGATTTACTCGGTCTTTATTTACAAAAATTAACCAACTATTAAGAGAACTAATGCCATAAGTGCTCGGCCATTAAACCCAACTACTTTGCTTGCAGTAGACAAACCCGCTAACAGCACCCCCTAATATCCCTGGTAAGCGTCCATGGCTTACTAGCTAATTTTTTTAATAAACCCGCAAGATAAACAAGCTGTTTTTTTCCCCATGATTTATCAAGTGGTGATGGAGGTGATGGTGGTGGAGGCACTGGGCTTTGACCACCGCCGCCTGAAATAGCCATCACCAGTGTACTTATGCAAAACCTAAGGCCGTAAAACGCTTACTAATCTGACTCCTTGCCCCTTTAAACAGTGTTCGGATTCGTTCTGCTGGTTGTGTCTTCATATAAAATTCTTTGGATAGTTTCCTTATTCTATTCACTTGAGTTCGTAATTGTTCTCGGTAGTAGACAAAACTTCTAGTCTTGGATCTCTCTTTTCAAGATCATGTAGTCTTTGGGTTTTTTCTTTTTTTTAACACCAGGCCCTAAGTTGGAGTCGTCAGCCTCAACGAGTTTTTCTTTTTCTCTTTTTAATTGCCATCAATTCACCTAGTTTTGCTAAATTGTTTGGTTTAATTTGGGCCCCTGATGGGTTCTCAAAGCATGATCAAGGGCCGCTATTTCTCGCATGGGGAACGGGGGGGTCGTGGATAGTTTTTAATGCTGTTTCTTCTGAAAAACTGGTTTCTGCTTCTATTACATTTATTAATTCACCCTGCTGTTTGACTTAAATCTTGATTCCATGTTTTGTATTTGGTTTTTCTGTTGGGGGTTTTTGCTGTGTGTTTTGAAGTTAGAAACAGCCTCCCCATGTAATTTTGGTTTAACAGTAACAATGCCAAGGCGATTCGATCTTTCACCCTAAGTCTCTGTTTTAAAATTTTATTCATGCCTACAAACTTTAAAGGGTCTCGTTTATCTGTAAGCTGAACAAAGTTGTCCTTGATCGTTTTTCCCTACAAATGGCCATCTTCTTCTTCAAAATCATCAGGGGGTATAAATTCGGGAGTTCTTGACCTAAACTTTGGTAAAATGATCTGACCTTAATTTCTGTTAATTCACGCCGAATTGAGGGCCCTGAGCGATGCTGTGTCATTTCACTCATGTCGTCTCCACGATCATAAACATCATATTCTTCTTCACTTTCAATTCCTGCCATGTTTTAAATAATTAACTTTTTATTTGCTTCATAAAAATGTCACAAGCATATGGTTCAATTCTTGACCCGCATAGAAGACTGAAAGAGCCCTTTGGCGTGAAGGGAAATAAACGGAATATTACTGTTCCAAATAATCCATCTACTATTGATGCAGATCAAATTCTTACTGTCAAATTTCCAGACCTAGGAGCAGATGAAGTGATTGTGCCAGGCTCTGCGCGACTTACTTTCAAAATAGAAACAGACACAAACAGGACAGTTGTGCAGAATCTGGGACGGGCAATCGTTAAGAAAATTTCTATAAAACTTTAGCGGAATATCCTTTCCTGTTAGCGTGGACAAAATTGATCAGTTTGAAGAACAAAACAAACCAATAACTGTTAATGTATACACATGGTCTGAGGAAACAAATTTGGTGCCTATTAGAGTGTCTAAAGACAGCCCAACAATAGGTGATCCGGCCAAAAGTCATGTGGACTTACTCTTAATGTTTTCATCGGTAGGACTACCACATTACACATTGATACGCACAATGAGTAGATTATTAGCGCATACTTCAAAACATGGTCATAAACAAGAATTCTGTAGAAAATGTTTAACAAGAATTCCATCCTTTCAAGCCGTGCTTGAACATAAAAAACATTGTAAAAGTTCTGTAGACTGTAATACAAAACTAATTTCACCCCCACCCGGATCTAAAGTTAGTTTTAAGAACTGGAAACGGCTGCAAACAAGTCCATACGTAGTTTACGCAGACTTTGAGTCGCTTATTGTTCCCTATGAAGGGCCGACGCCACAGAAACTTCCGAAAACAGCCTAATAAGCAATCATCAGATTTGTTCTTATGCCTTTATCATTGTCAGGTCAGATGGTGTCCATTCAAGGCCAGAATTATATAGAGGGCCTAATGCTGCAAAATACTTCTTAGAACGCATGCAGCAAGTGCGTAACGCCTGTTCTAATAATCTGAATCTCTCAGACATTATTATGACTCCTGAAGACCAACAACAGTATGACTCAGCCACACATTGTTGGATTTGCGGTTTAGAGCTAACGCCCAAGAGTGTAAATCCAACAGTAAGAGACCATGATCACATTAGCGGAAAGTTTAGAGGAGCAGCGCACAACAGCTGCAATCTTCAACTAAAGTTTGAACCAAAGACATGGAAGCTGCCCATCTTCTTTCATAACTTGCGAGGTTACGACTCTCATCTTATAATGCAAGCAGTAACCAGCGACTCCAGCGACTCCAGGGTGTCATGCATTGCACAGTCATCAGAAAAGTACATGTGTTTCACTATAAATAACATGTCTTTTTATGACTCTATGCAACACCTGATGGGATCATTAGACTCACTGGCTATGTCCTTAAAGTCCTGCCCAATAACAGAAGAATATTTTGACTCAACTCTTGTTAGAAAGGGTGTTTACCCTTATGAGTACATGAACAGTTGGCAAAGGTTTGACGAAGATACACTTCCACCTAAATGTGCGTTCTTTACTAGTCTTAGAGGAAAGGACATCAGTGATTCTGATTACCAGCATGCTCAAGAAGCGTGGCAGAAGTTAGAGTGTAAAACAATGGGAGACTATCATGATTCATACTTGATGGCCGACGTTTGTTTGTTGGCGGACGTCTTTGAAAATTACAGAACGACCTGCATGAAACATTATAGCCTGGATCCCACGCATTACATTTCTGCGCCCGGGATGAGTTGGGATGCTTTCTTAAAGTTTACTGGAGTACAGATTGATTTATTGTCAGATTTACCAATGATTCAGATGATTGAAAACGGATTACGTGGAGGAATTAGTATGGTGTCGCATCATTACTGTAAAGCAAACAACAAATACCTAGATGATTATGATCAAAGTACAAGTTCTAACTATCTCATGTATTTAGATGCAAACAATCTGTATGGTTGGGCTATGGCGCAATCACTTCCATTACGTAACTTTAAAATGTACACTGGTGGTATTAAAAACTTTCAAGAATTTGTTAGAACAACTGTTACTCTTACAGCTGAATCGTAAAAGAGGTCTTATTCTAGAAGTTGACTTAAAATTATCCTCGGGGACCCCATGACCTACATAATGATACCCATTAGCAGCAGAAAGTCTAAAGATGAATCCAACCAGACCCGCCTAAACTTGTTGCCTAATCTTCGAGGCAAAAAAATTTTTCTGTCATTACAGACTTTTTACAATTTTATTTAAGACATGGTTTAAAGGGTTAAACGGCAGTTCATCGTGTAATTGCTTTTGATCAAGAACAGTTCATGAAACCATACATCAGGGAAGACACTGATCTTAGAACTAAATCCACAGATGCTTCAGAAAAGACTTTTTCAAGCTGATGAACAACAGCTGTTTTGGAAAGACTATGGAAAATCCGCACAAGCGTTAAGATCTCAGTTGGTCCCCAAAGGAACGAAGCAATTAAGCTGACTTCAAAACCAAATTTATCAGGACTTTAGAAGATTTCATGATGAGCTTTTTGGCATAATGATGAGAATAAGAAAGTAAAATTAGACAAACCTGTATTTATTGGGTTTACTGTTTTAGAATTATCAAAGCTTTTGAGTTAGAATTTCTTTATGACTATTTTAAAACCCCTTGTATCCAGAGTCCGAGTACTTTACACAGATGCAGATAGTTTTGTTTAGATTTCCCTACTAAAGGGACATCTAAAAAGGGACATGGAAATAGAAGTAGCTAAAGGGCTTTGGGGATGGTATGATACATCGATTACCCTAAAGATTCGCCTTTACATTCATCTGTTAACACGAAAGTTTTAGGAAAGATGAAGGATGAATTATCTGGGGGGTGATCAAGGGTTTATTGGTTTAAGGCGAAAATGTACAGTATTTCAACCCAGGAGAAAACTAGCAAAAAAGCAAAGGGAATATCTCGCAGTGTTGTGCAGTCAAACATATCCATGACAACTAAAAAGAAGCATTGTTTGAAAATAAGACTTTTCATCATGACAACGTAAAACTACGATCTAATCTACATGAGTCAACACAACTGTTGTAACAAAGAAGTCATTAGATAGAACAAACACTAAACGAGTATTTGTTAATCCAGAGTTTTCATATGCAATTGGACACTGGAGAACGGCATATTATATATCTTCTTCATCGAAGGCTTCAACGAGGGCTTCAACGGGGGTTTATATTTTTCCTCAAGTTTTATAAAAGCTCAATCATATCATTATCCAATTCACCCAAATTATTTTTATGTTTGCTTGATGTGCTCGAATTTTTTTTATTTTTCAAGATTTCTTTTCCCCATATCTGATAATCAAATTTGGGGATTTTGGGTTGTAGGTGATCTGGATGGTTTTAGCATGTGTTGGTGAACCTCACAAGTGTTTCCTTAATAATAGAATTCGTATTCATATGTTTCCCCGTATCAATTCCATGGTCTCTTTCTTTATCATTCTTGTTTCGTTCTGTGCTTCCTTCTGAGCTTCCATTTTGACTCAAATATATTTATGTAAATTAAAATTAATTAAGCCAACTGGAACTGTGTCTGGTGGGATTATCTGCAGTTCTTCCTTCACAAAAGATCTTTGAGGAGCTGGTTTTTTTTTGTTGTGTCAGTTTCTCTAAATAATACACGGGCGGATTCATTTTTACAATTCTTTTTATTTCATATGGATCAACACTCCAAACTGGATTGGTTGCCTGATGCGAGTGTCCCCTTCTGCTTCCCCCGGTAAATTTAAAGGTACCTTACTTTTAAACCAAACGGTAATAGTTTGCCGGATGAACTGGCGTCTCCTTCAGCAACATTTATTGTTTGTTTTTTGATTGTGTGTACTAGTTTTTAGCCTTTAAATTCTTCATTATTCATTGCGCGCAAACCTGAGGGCAGTCTTCTAACCCATTCTGTGTTGCGAGAATTTTTAAATTCAGCTCTCTGTGATACTGGTAGGAAAAAAAGTCTTTCAGATAACTGTTTGTTAAAGTTTTAACTAAAGCCGTGATCTGTGAACTCTGGAATGCCTCTTTTAATGGTAACTCTATGTTTTAAAAATTTAATTGATTAATTTGGGCCCTTTAAATTCTTTTCCATCATCAACTTGAATCATGCGAGGATAAGTTAGCGGGCCTGTTGGTATATCAGTTGTTTGGCAACAGCAACAGCAAAAAGCACTCTTTTGTGTTAATGGTTCTGCTTCTTTGTATCTTGAAGCTATGTCAATGACTGTGAGTGCGTACTTAAATCTTTTTCGCCTAATCGTACATGAGGTTAAATATAGAAGGTCCATTTGATGGGTGTCGTTCGGTATTGTATTCACAAAGTTTGGTCTCTGTATTCGTCTAGGCGCAGGTAAATAAATTTGCCAAATCGCTTGTTTAGATAACCATTCCTTTGCTGTTTGTTCGCTGACTCCCACTGCTTGGCTTTGCTTTTTTATTGCCGTGATTCCCTTCCAAATTTTCCTTTGGGCGATAATAGATTTTGTTCATTTTTATTCGCCAATATTATGTGCAACAAAATACACAACGGTCATACAAAGACGATAAATATATTCTTGCATTTTTTGTTTTTCTGGGGTGATAAAGTCACTGAATTTTGGTTTGGGGGCAATGTCTCGATTGGTTTCCCTTTTTACAAGTAAAATATTCTTTTTTTTGCTGGTCAACGTCTTTAAATGTGTAAGCTGCATGTCCGTTTTTTAGTTTGTCGTTAATAAAATCTAACTGCTCAATTCTCTGCTTTTCATAGTAATCTTGTGCAGTGCTGTTGCTCCATAGCTTTGTTATGTCTTTTTCTCTCTTCATTAGTTTGTAGTTTACTAAATGCGTAATTACTTCCGCTAAAAGCAAGCGCATTAACCACAGCGCCGCCTTCATCTTACGAGTGAAGCCATTTTATAAATGTATTTTTTATTTTACATATTTATACTGTCAGGAATTATTCCTTTGGCTTAACTAGAAAATTTTTGTAGCAAATGAAACTGAAATTGTTTGCAATTAGCTTTGCTGAATCCTCAAAGTCTAGTTTGCCAAGATCTGTCGGTTTTATTTTAACAAGCTTTTACCAAGCATTGTGTATCCTATACTTAGGCCTCCAAACGGCAGAATGGTATACAAGATTGGGTAACAGTCTTTTCGGCGCTCATTTTTAAAAAATAAAATAATTAAAATTTAAATAAAAAAACTTGAACAGCGATGATCTACTACAGCTACAGGGCAGCCTAACCTTTCTGAATTATGATTACAAATAAAACAGTTGATGACCAGCTATTATGCCAAAAGCGAAAGACTGTATTCTTTGGCAGCATGTGGGAAAAAAACAAAACAGTTCCTCGGAAATGAATTCAGAATAGAACAGATTCAACAAATGTCGCCACAAGACATTGTAAAGTTCAAAAACAGGTATGAAGGCAACTAGGATCAAGAATGGTAAAAAGTGTAGGAAAAACAGTTCTTAGTTTGTACACAAAAACTAGTAAGTAATTTAGCCTATTGATTCTAAAACAAGACTTTATGTATGTTTTTAACGCAGGATCCAGTTTTAACAAAGTCATTAGAGTCTCTAGGATGTGATTATATTACAGATTTGGAACATTATTGTCGCGCTAATCATGGGATTAATTACTTTTAATCATATAGATTTTTGTTTCCCTTAAAAATGACCGAGCCAGAAAAATCAGCAGAATCAGAAACACTGAATCAGGTGGAGGGAAAATGACCCGTAAAAAGCCTCCTCATCTGGACGTGTTGCAGCAGGAAAAAGATTGCAGAGTGGAACAAAAAAACAAAATTAAAGTTACAAGACATATAAAAAAGTGCTAGAGCCACAGCCAGTTGGGTTTTAACGCCAGCTATAAAAACACCGAACAAGTTGATTCAAGACCTACAACAAACAAGGGTTGCCTACACCGCTAAAGTCTTCATGGAATTTTTTTTAAGCAATTTTATTTTTTGCGGCATTGTGCTGGGGGTGGTTATTACGGTTATTAAAATTTATAAACAAGACAGCAAAACCAAAGCAGTCCCAAAAAATTTTTGCCCCTAAAACAGAAGCCGAACACAAAAAGCATGCCAAAACCACCAAAAAACAAGAGATCATTTTGATCCATTTCAGATGGAATAATATTTCAAGAACTTAATAAATAATTATAAGTTGACTTGAATAAGAATTGGTTGTACTTAGAGGATGACTTAGTTATTTATCTTAAGGTGACTTAAGTTAAGAACTTGAGGTGACTTGATCAAGAATTATTAAGAACTTGAGGTGACTTGAGTAAAAACTTAAAGGTGACTTGAGTAGACTTAAAGGTGACTTAATTAAGAACTTAATTAGGATGGGGGTGATTAATTAAGGATTGGGGTGACTTAATTAAGGACTTGGGGTACAAACACCACCGAGACATTCACAAATTTGACGGGATGGTGTTGCAGGGGGAATGTGGAAAGGGGCTTTTTGTTTTTCACAACTTAAGTGACGTAAAATTTGAGGGGGCCGCAAAAATACTTATCAGAGTCCTGAATTTAATAATCAAAGATCTCTTCAAAGTTCTTCAGCGGCCATTGAGACAGCCTTTAAGCAGGTGAATTGAAGTGGTGAATAGGCGAAACGTTGAAGCAGTCAACCACAACATCAAAAGGCATGGGGCAGGAGTGAGAATGTCAGCAAGTAGGCCACGTTTCACGCGCGTGAACGGTTCTATTTTTAGGCTGTGCTTTGGCGGATCGTCAGTAGTTCAAAACCTGCCACGCAGGCCTGCTGCTGTTGGCCGTCCTGTGGCCTCAACAACCCACCTTCGCTGCCAGTTCAGGGGGTTACGCGTAACCGTTATTATTTTTAGAACCACGCCACAGTAGTTCAGAAAACTCGACAGACAGGTGGTTATATATAGCTGTTTTGTTTTAGAACCCCGTCATTCTAATTGTCAGTAGTTCACAAAAACTTGTCAGCATTACCGTTTACTTCTTGAGAAGCTTGGAGCTGATCTGTTTTTGGTAGTGTGAGAGGGCGTGACCCAAAACTCCCTAAATTCAGGGACTTGCAACATGGAAGTAATCTGTTTTAACTTGCCAGAAATATTTCCTCATGGAAAGACGACAGTGAAAAACTGTGGATATCCAAAAGGATCTTTGCAATGCATGCAATTTGCGCGCATGATCATCAGGAATAATCACATTTCTCTTTGAGCATTGTGCCAGTTTTGAGCAATCCTACCTCTTTCCTTTGCTCATCAAACCCTTTTTGCTAGGATTTAAAAGTTCCCAAAGGGGTGTAAATCATCATCGTTTTGGGGATCCTGTTTCTTTACATTTCTAACTCCCTTTTGCAACCTTGCCCCAATTCGTTTTCATCAAATGTTTCTGCAAAAAAGGGGTTCAGAAAAGTTTCTCTTGAAATCGTTGAGTTTTAAATCTGTTGATTTGATGCAAGATGTTATGCAGCTCATGATCGGTCATCCTTTCTGCTTTTTTTTTTTCCTTCCTTTTCTTTAAACAATTGTAAAAGAGATTTTTTGGCTGTTTTGGCAGTTTTTGCGGACCTTCTCTCTTGCTTTATGAGCTACTTCAACCATTTTTTCAAAGTATCTTATATTTTCATGTAAAGTATTCTTTTCTTCTCTGTCCACAATTCCGTTGGTGTTGGCGGCGGTAGTGGGAGATTTTGAGCTTGTTGAAAAGTAGAAGCTTGATCCATGTCAGGTAGAATTAAAGTTGATGGCTGTGTTGAGAAATCTAATAGATTTTGATGAGCAAAATTGCGATTTAGAAGTTCTCTCTCTAATTCTGAAGAAATGCTGTCTTGAGACATAAATATTTTGGTAAAACACTTCTTCACACGTCTGCACGGCACAATAAACTCTCGCACGGGCTACACGGCCGGCCCTCCCAAAGTGAAATGGCGAGATAGTTAATGCGGTTGCCAACACAAAATGTCACGTGATTTAAGCTCAGCACTTGATTTGATAAGGGGTTTACCCGCGGGAAACATGTCTTGAGCCGTTTTATGATTAATGACGTAAAACTCCCCGTCGATTGGTTGAGCGTGCACGCATTGGGCGAGCTGTCACGGGTTCTGTGTGAACGAAGACCTCTTGTCTGTGCCAAGTCGAAGGACCTAGCTTAGAAGAGCATAAATTAAGTGATCAGGTGTCAGCCTAATGGCGGGTCTCTTTTAACCCCCGCCGCCTCGTTTTCTGTCTGTCGTTATACAAAGTTTTTTTAGGTAGAAACTAGCCGGAATAAGTGTGTGGATTTTATGTCAAAAAATAACTCAGTTTTAAAAGACTTTAGAGAACAGTTAAAGACTGTAGTTTTATTTCACTGAAGACAGAGGGCGCATTTGATGATGTATGCGTGGAAAATGATGTTATTGAAAATGATCAGGAAAAACATAGGATTAAGCAAAAACTAAAATCTGGAAAAGTTTAGTAAATTAGTATTTAAAACGGATAATCCCCACAGTATGCTTGTTTGTAGGGTTTACTAGTTAGAGAAAATAATAAATGCGATTTCTAGTGACCCGCCCGAAACTTGTTGAGGGTGGGGGAGCTAGAATCGGCATTTATTAGTTCTCTCCT
>CM031601.1:101069812-101077312 GCA_018398815.1 Conus ventricosus
GGGGTGGGGGTGGGGCGGGGGGTGGGGGTGGGCGGGGGGTGGGGGCGGGGGCTGAGGAGGACGGAGAGTTGTGTTGCAGACTCCAGCCCAAGTGGAGGCTGGGAAAGGAAGAGGAAAATGGAGGCCGTGCGCGCACATGTGTATGCGAGAAATTAGAATTGATTGATCGTGCAGCCCGATACAGATAGATAGATAGATAGATAGATAGATAGATAGATAGATAGATAGATAGATAGATAGATAGATAGATAGATAGACAGATAGATAGATAGATAGATAGATAGGCTGTACGATTCGTCCGGTTCTGATTCCTCGCTCTTGCACACGTTAAGCAGGGGGGTTGGGGGGGGGGGGGGGGGGGGGGGAGGAGGGGGAGGGGGTATTCATGGACTATTGGCTGGCAGGATGGCAGGGAGTGGAAAAAAGAAGCAGACAGGGTGGGAAAGAGTGAGAATTGAGAAGGGGACTGATAGTGGGAGAGGGGGAGGGGGGAGGGTAGGGGTGGGGGTGTGAAATAGAGATAAAAAGCAGAGGTATGGGGCGTCATAAAAAGCGGAGGTATGGGGCGTCAGTCCTAACGACTACCACCGTCGAATAACAACAATGACCAACCGCACCACGAAAATCTCTTAAATCCCATGACACCAAAGACTACCGTGAATGAAAGACATGTCCCTAAAAGCTTTCGCTATGAGGACGTAAAACTCAACAATTTTCGGCGTTAGTCCATTGACAGTGACAAAGTCATGCATGACCCACTTTGCCTCAAGTTTTCAACGTCCTCACGGGGACATGGACTATAGTGGAGAGCGAAGACGGAGTGCGGCAGAGGAAAGTGAGGTGAGCAGAGGTCGTGGGGTGGAGGGGGGACATCGTGGTAGGAGGGGGGGGGGGGGGCGGAGGAGGGGGGGGGGTTGACATTTGTGGCAGGCAGGCTACATTCAAATTGTTGTGAACTTGTTTCTGGACAGGACCGTTTCGACGTACGGTCGGTGAACTCTACCGATCAAAGCACGGAGTTTGCACAGTATGTGTGTCCATCGTTTAGCTCCAGGCCTGTGGTAACCCCGGTGGAGCATAGGCATAATGAATGAATGACACCCATCCAGATTCATTCTTACAGTTTACAATATTCCACAGGCCTGGAGCTAAACGATGGACACACATACTGTGCAAACTCCGTGCTCTGATCGGTAGAGTTCACCGACTGTATGTCGAAACGGTCCTGTTCAGAAACAAGTTCACAACAATTTGAATGTTGCCATGCCCCCGCCACAAATGTCAACCCCCCCCCCCCCCCCCCCCCCCCCTTCCCCCTGCCCACCTCTGGATGGGTGTACCGGCCTAGTATGTCGCTTCTGCACACTCGGAACTCTTTCCCTTACCGTCTGACATAATAACATCCACCATTCCATCACATTCCAACACACACACGCAAGAGAGAGAGAGAGAGAGAGAGAGAGAGAGAGAGAGAGAGAGAGAGAGAGAGAGAGTATACCTGTACATGCGTGTGTGTGTGTGAACGAGCACGTGTTTTAAGCGAGTAATTGTGTGCGTTTGTCTGTCTGAGTGTCTCTGTGGGTGTGTGGGGTGTCTATGTGTGTGTTTGTGTCTATCTGTCTGTTTGTGTCTCTGTGTGTATTATTTTGGAAAGTGGGAAGTGCACAAGAGGAAAAAAAGGGGTCAAAAGATGTACAACCAGACAGAGAGAAAGAAAGAGACAGACAGGCATAATTATTATACACAAACAGACTGACAGAAACAGATAGACAGAGAAAGACGGAATGAGACTCAGAAAAGGAGACAGAGAAACCAAAACCGTGAAAGAGACACGCAAATAGACAAGCGGACAGACAGATGGACAAACAAAGACAGAAATAAAAGAGTTGGATTATTCATTTCATGCTGTTGACTGCCTAACTGACCAAAAGGGAGACGGGGGAGTATATATAATGATCGCTGAAGCGAGACGACAAAAAGAAACACACACACACACACACACACACACACACACACACACACACATATATATATATATATATATATATATATTAATATATATATATATATATATATATATATATATATATATATATATATATATATGTATGTAGCCGGGTGCTAACAGTGTATATTTCTTGGTCACCCGTCGTAAACGAGATATTTTGTTCATGAGTTATCTTCCCCCTTACCTCCCTTGGCTGAACCATCATTTTTTTTTATTGTGTAAATTCTTTAAATCATGAATACCTCAGAACCTACATAGTTAAGTATATGTCACTGAAGTCATAAAATTTAATGTATTCTATTCATTACAATCGTGTTGGACTGAGAAACCCATAATTTTTCCTAAAACTAGTATTTCGACCAAACTGATCTTGGCGCCATTTTGAATTGTCCGACGAACAAACCGTAAATAATTTTTGATTTCACAAGAAGTATGAGAAAATCCAAAGAATCCATGAATGCACATTGAAAGTAAAGTCCATAAGCTCTCATTTCATATATCGCATGCCAATGATCTTTTCTGTACAAGCTTGCGACTATACGAAATGAATGACGGCGCCGGTCCCTTTAGCGAGTCGCCTTCTTTGTTTACTGTCGGAGTTTTGATCAAAATTGTTTTATGAAATTCGGACTTCCCAATCGAAATCCTTTTAATGACTCCATTTCTATGATGGAAGCAACCGAAAATATATAAAAATTATCATCCGATAGACCATTTCAATGGAATAACATTTTATCGAAGATCGTGTTCGAAGCACATGGCGACGGCCATGTGACGATAAAGCAAGTTGTGTTTTCTATCAAATTTTAAACGCAAAGTTCTCCACTTGGATGGCATCTTGGATAATGAAATTTATATGTATAAAAAGAGCGAAATGCCAGCTATCCATCCATTACAAAATTATTTCATGCTGTTTGGTATTTTTCATCGAAATAGAGGAAAATATGACGTAAACTCGTTAAAATTGGGTTCATTCGCGGACTTTAATCGCTAATAACTTTACACAGCCACATAAATTGTCAAATACGACTTATTGCATTTTATTCCTTGGGTTCTGAGATTTTCATCGATGTCAAATATGGTTGGATACGTTGAACGTACAGCGAGCTAGACAACGCAGAAGCTGCGACAGATAGCACAAATTTTGTCATTTGCCGTCTCGCGAGGCACATTTTGCGTGCGGCGCTGCGTTGTCTTCTTTGCGGTCCGGGCAAGCTGTATACATTTGGTGCTCGGCGTGAGTGCGACCAGTGTTGCCTAGAGTGTTCGCTAGAGAGAGAGAGATGGGTGCTCAGTACGCTGAGTGCTGAGAGAGTTCCCAGGCAGTGTTCCTGGTTTGAGCTCCTTGCCATGAAGGAAAAATAAAGAGGAGAAAACTCCACGTCGTCTCTGTGTCTTCTTGAATGGCTGCTGTCCATTGGTTCCTGCACTTATCACCATCTGCCTGTCTTCACCTGCACACCCCTTACCCCTCCACACCATCACAACATATATATATATATATATATATATATATATATATATATATATATATATATATATATTTATATATATTCAGTCATAAACAAAGCTTGCTCTTATGTCTTAGACTGAAGAAATAAGGGAGATAAGCATTCATATCTGCAGTGGTAGATAATTCTGCCTAACTAACAGTAAGTGCTTGAGTGGGTGAATGGGGAATAATAAATGCTTCTCAAAATGAGCCTTCAGCAAGCTTACAGTCTCCAAGGGGGAGACGAAGTCCAATGGGGAGGAAACTCACTAACGTATAACTCCTGGTCAGAAACCGGTATTTTGAAACCTGATTGTTTCTCCTTAGTGACCGCGGAAAGTGGTAACTTGACTCCTCTGCCTTTTCGGTTTTAAGAAGAATGCTATCCCAGAAAAAGGTTGGTGTGCAACTTCAGTTTTCAAAAAAAGACAACCAAAGGTGCCACCTAAGAAGCAAAAGAAAATCATGAAAGAGCAAAACAAGCTACATTGCATCTTCAGTTTTCAAAAAAAGACAACCAAAGGTGCCACCTAAGAAGCAAAAGAAAATCACGAAAGAGCAACACAAGCTACATTTTCTTGTGAAAAGTAGAAAATATAACAAGATGACCTCTTAAGACACAAGTGCTGAGGGCCAGTTCTTGGAATGAATCTGCAAGGGACTAAATTACAATAAACTAATAAATTCCAAGGATAAGTACCAAGCACCATTCCAGCAACTTACAGAGCAGCTTGGTGTTGCAATGACTGCAAGAAATATTCAATTATAAACAAAGCTTGCTCCTGTCTTAGATTGCTCAGCACTTGTGTCTTAAGAGGTTATCTTGCTATATTTTCTACTTTTCACAATTTTGGAAATCTTTCTTTTCCCCGTTCCGCCTCTTCCTCCCCTCTGCATTGATGAAGATTTGGAAGTTTTTCTCCACCCTCACCCACTGCATGTACAAGAATTTGCACACACACACACACACACACACACACACACACACACACACACACACACACACACACACACACACACACACACACGCACGCACGCACGCACGCACGCACACGCACGCACGCACGCACACACGCACGCACGCACACACAACACACACACACACACACACACACACACACACACACACACACACACACACACACACACAGTCCTTTCCTTGCTTTTATGAAGATTTTGGAGATGAGGTCTGCCCACCCCAACTCTCCATTCATCCAATGCAAAATATCTTCCCACGCCACTGACAACATTACTTGAAATGTGAATATGTAAAACGACGTGACCACAGTGTTGTTCTGTCTGGGCTAAACACGATGGCAATACGACTGCCCTTCCGAATCAGTTCTTCCCTTTGTTCATCAATTTTTCCTTTCTTTGGTATTAAACGTAAAGAACAGTCGCCATTCTGAGCCGAACAACCAATATGGCGCCGCAGACCCCAGCCACTTTAAAACTAAACACACAATGGTCGATCTCACAGGCCAAAATGTCGGCCGTTCGAGAAACCGAACGTAAATTCTATCTTACGTTAGCCAAATCTCGGCTATCCTGAACAAAGTGGATACGCGGTGAACCCTGTTTGTTCTCTTTCTACTTCCCGTGACCGAACTGTGGCGTATTTTTAACATTGATGTTTAGGTTGATTCGTTTCGTTCACCTTTTACCCTTACCCCTACCTCAGGTGACTCGGCGACTGCGAGAACCATCCCTCTGACTGGCGAAGGGGAGCATCCCGCTTGGTGGGCGCATGTAACACGCCACTCCACATTTTGATAATAGAGGAAGACTTCTGCAGTTCTCCAGTGGGCTCTGCAGGCATGAAACAGGGGCTGGTACACCCAAGATGATGCCTCCGTAAAGGTTCTGTCGTGTCATGTCCAGCAGCCATTACACATTGGCATCTGCCAAGGAGCAGTTATGTTCCGTTGACGGTTTTAATGGAATGTCCTGTCCGTGCCTGTACTCTGTGTGAACACAGCACAGGCTTCCAAAGGAGGGAGGGGGGGGGGGGGGGGTTGCAGGATTGGTCCCGGCTGGTTGGTTCGGTAGTTGAAGACAATGCTTTTCTGGATCCCACTCGCACCTTCGGCTGTACTTTTTTTTTCTCTCTCTGTCTTTCGAGGTGAAGACTTCTTTAACTTGGCACTGACTGTGGGTCTATGTCCGGCAAAAGAGAGAGAGAGAGAGAGAGAGAGAGAGAGAGAGAGAGAGAAGAGAGAGAGAGAGAGAGAGAGAGAGAGAGAGAGAGAGAGAGAGAAACTCGAAACTCGAAATCGTTAATGAGGGTGAATAGATAAGCTGGAAGCTTTATTACACTATGCCCTCAAAATAACAAACAATAAAGAACAATTACATCAATTTGACAAAATTAAACACATGAATAAGAAAAACTTTTCTTTTTTTTTAATATACATAGAAAATAGTAAGCAGTCTCCTTTTAACGTATTTCACACCACACACACACACACACTCACACACAAACACACACACACACACACACACACACACACACACACACACACAACACACACACACACACACACACACACACACACACACACACACACACACAAAACTGGACATGCGTAAGCATCACATAGGTATACATAAACATTTTGTACGTCAATCATGTCATGTTACTTATAGCCCAGCCGCCTGCGAAGGCCATCTCCGGCTGCAACAACTTGTTTGTGTCAAAAGGAACATCAAACTTAGGAGAATATACAGTTAAGTGAAACATGATTTACAAATGGTCTATGAGGTATTTGAAATATGCTTTTTTAAACGATGTTAAACTATTTATCTGTGTTAAATGTGTAGGGATTCCACTCCATCATGTACTCCCAGAGTAAGTAAGGGATAACTTGAAAAGATCAGTTCGTGGTCGAGGGGTGTATAGGGTATTTTTGCCTCGAATTTTGATTAATGGAAATTTGTCATGAAGATAAGGTGGCGCAATATTATTAATGATTTAATACATAAAGACAGCTTTATCAAAGCAGCATTTTAGATCGAATGGAAGAATGTTAAGATCTTTATAATCACTCGCTTGTAGAGAAGATTACAAGAGTATCAGCTTAATAGCGCGTCTGTACATGCTTTCTAGTGCTTTTAAGCAATTTTTACTGGCTAAATCCCAGCATGTAGAAGCGTAGTTAATGTCTGGTTGTACATATGCATAGAAATATAATTTTCTAGTATGTTGATCAAGGAAGTTCTTGATTCGGTTCAACAAGAATAATTTTTTAGATAACCTTTTAGACAAATCAGATATATGATTAGACCATGAAAGATTATTATCAACTGTAAGACCTAATAATTTGTGTGATTTAACTTCTTCTACGACTTTATTTTGTATGCGTATTTTAAACAAATCGGCTTTCATATTTTGACGTTTCTGTCTGGTTGTAGTCATCATAAATTTAGACTTTTGAGGATGGAGGGCCATATGGTTCAAATTAGTCCACTTTGCAAGTTTATTGAGATCATTCTGTAATTTGATACATACTGAGTCGGCATCTTTGTCATTATTATAGAGAGTAGTGTGATCAGCAGAAAGCTCACAGGGAGAAGACATATGTAAAGGAAGATCATTTATATAAACTGAGAATAAGATAGGCCCCAGGACTGACCCTTGGGGAACGCCATAATTTACTGGCAAGAGAGGAAGTAGCGGCATTTTTTAAGACTACTTGTCGCCTACAGTTGAGAAATGAGGAAATGAGTTTAAGAGCTTCAGGGGATAAACCATACAATGTTAGTTTTCTTAACAGTAGATTGTGATCTATAGTGTCGAATGCTTTAGCGAAGTCGACAAAAATTGTTCCTGTGAAGAGATCATTGTTTATGTTTAAATGCCATTGTTCAATTATATTAGTCAGCAAGGTGTGACAAGAATGATTTTCTCTAAATCCGCTTTGATTAGAATGTAATAAATTGTATTTCATGAAATGTTTATGGATGTTACATTTGATGTGTTTTTCAAGGGGTTTAGATAGAA
>CM031601.1:101094812-101097312 GCA_018398815.1 Conus ventricosus
TTACCACACTTTCTTTTCGTTTCATTTTCCTACCCTTCGCTGGCTACTTTGGGGTGCTGTTGGATTATATTTTGAATCCTTGGTGGTGACAATACCACAGAATTATAAACTGTGGTATAGCTCCTTTTGATGCCAAGGGATCTCATACACACAATCAACTGTGCTTCCATGATGAGACCGATCCAGTGGATGAAAGGACTAGGAGCAGGCGATATGAATGGTTCTGTCTTCAAGATGGGTTACGATGGTCTCCATACGCTACTAGAGAAGGATTATTTTTTTTTTACATATATCTTCCTTCTTTTACGTTTTCTTTCTCCTCCCTCCCCCCCCCCCCCCCCCCCCCCCCCCACCACCACCACACAAAAAAAACTTTGCCAAAGCATTAATGTAAATACGGAGAGATTGTGAGCCTGCACTTGTTTTCCCCAATACTAAATTTCCAACATATATTGTCAAAGGGCGTTTAAACCTCTTACAAAAGGCATTAAACCTTAAAAGGCAAAGGGACGTTTGTACCTAGTATACAAATAGGTAATAGACCCATTAACCAGTGTGCCTTACCCATCGCACACGGTCGAACTGTGTCAAGGAGGACGAAGTGGTCAGATGACAGACGGCACCTAAGGTAGTTCGGACCTGCCTGATAGCGAAAGGGGGGAGGGATGTAACCACTAGGACCTCGGTGCTCCAAGTGGGCGCTAAATACTCAGTCAGCTGAGGTTCTTTTGCAAACAGTCATTGAGGAGCAGGAGTCTTGGACTCGTTCAGATGGTATTGCCGTGGGTCACTGTGTTGGTTCTATTGTCAGGCTGGTTGAATGCTCGTGGACGTTGTTGTCGTAGCCCTCCTTTAGATTATTACTGTGTTAAGTGACAACCGAAGCCGGCGGGAAATTTCGATGTCCATCTGTTGCCAAGTGTTTGCTAATCAATTAGGTAGGAGTGTGTGTAAGTGCTGATGTGTGGAAGAATGGAGAATTCAGGGTACTTGTGAACAGGGGGTTTGAGAAGCAGCATGGACAAAGGCATGGCCCGAAGGGGAATCCGTTGTTTCCGTCCCTATATAAACCGAGGGAGAACAACGTGTAGGGGGGAGGAGAAGAACACCACGAGAGAGCGAAAGAGAAGAACAGAGGAGAGAGAGGAGAGAAGGTGGGCAGGACATAGGGTCAAGAGAAACGTGGTCTGGGAGATAGAAGAGACAGCTAAGTCTTAGGGTTGAAGACAAGCTGGAAGAGAAGGAAACTAAGTTTGAAGCCCAGAGGTGGATGAAGACAGACAAACTGAATTTGAACCCAGAGGTGGGTGAAAGAGACGAAGAAGAAGAGTTCTACGTCGAGATCCCAGAGACGACCACGAAGACCTAGTCCTGAAGCCTGGAGCCAGTCAACCAATGGCATCACCATCAAGCAGTGCTGAAGGAGACGTGAAGAGACTTTTTCAAGAACTGTGGTGTAGTGTGAAAGGGTGGTTGGGTGTGTGAAAACCTGGCCAGGTAAGAAGTCATTTTTATTATAACCCGGGATTAGGAAAGTATTGATCTTTTATGTGTTGATTCATTCATTTTGTGTAATTGGATTTTTCATGTTTGATTATAAGTAGCATAGAAATTCTATTTCTTGTGCTCAGTCGTGTTAGGAGAGAAACGAATGCGTGACATCCCATTCCCAAGAGAGGTGAATGTTTGGTGTGCGCATGAGTGTGCATATGCGTGTATGAGTGCAAAGATAACCTTGCTGTGTTAAGCCTGACTAATAATACATCAACTTAGTGCACTTAAGCAATACCATCAAGAATTCCCCCATCCTGGACATATATATATATATATATATATATATATATATATATATATATATATATATATATATATATATATATATATATATATATATATATCAGTAGATAGATGTGCGAGGGAGCAAATGGTATGCAAAACAGTAACAGAGATGAAATGAGATGGATATATCAGTCTTACATGTGGTTTCTTAGCATACATACGCTTGTAATGCATGATTTGGTTTACGTTTTTCAGCAGCAAATGTATGAGAATCATTTCAATCGATTCAAAAGAAATATAGGTCAATCTAGAAAGATGGCTTTCAGAAATATGACAGAGTTTTTTTGGTTTTTTTTTTTAATGTGACCAGTCGCCGTGGTGAGGTAGTTAGCCTCGTGGACTCACGACTGGGAGGTTGTTAGTTCCTTCCCATCAGAGCTATTTATTTGTATAATCTTTCTGCCAGGACTGGCTCCTACCCACAGCTGAGTTTGCTAAGGGCTCAGTTGGGAAGACTGGGACCACACAGTCAAGTTTCACCTAATTAAATGATGCGTCTCTGAGAATGTTACTCAAATTTCCTTACCAACACTGCAGGTGCCTGTATCTCTAGGGCCTGGTTGACGCTGGGAAGTATTATGAAAGTAAGCTTAGAGTACAACCCTGCCGTGTCGTTTCAGACCAGAGTGGAAATCCGTAAAATCATCTTCATCGTCGTCAT
>CM031601.1:101104812-101109812 GCA_018398815.1 Conus ventricosus
CTATGAGAATGATTACAGACCAAATCAAAGAATAGCAAAAGCGGAAAAGGTTATATTCTACGTAAACGAATTGCAACAATTTTACTCATCTTTGAGATGACACAAGAAGTCCTAAATGATATCTATGCATTGGATACAAAGCAGATCTTGAGATCTATGCATTGGATACAAAGCAGATCTGAGATCTACATCAGCCATTGTTTTTCAATGCAATGTTTGGAGAGGGTGCGGCATTCAGACAACCGTTTGAATGCTCGCTGATTATGAAATAACAATTCATACATGGAATGCGAATAAACCCAGACCATAAACAACACTGTTTTTAGAAATCACCTGTACTTGCTACTCTAAATCATGGATATGCGATCTGAAAATATAAGGAGAGAGAGAGAAGAGAGAGAGAGAGAGAGAGAGAGAGAGAGAGAGAGAGAGAGAATGACAATGACAAATTTTTATTGTGTATCGGCCTGTGGCCCGTTACAATGAAGAGAAGGCAAACAACTGTTAAATTGGAAACGAGACAAACAAACGTAACATCACACATTGCCAGAAATCCCATATCAACCGCATAATCTCAGAAAAATGTTTCATAAAGCAAAACTTGCTCTGCGTTTCAAAGCCAAAAAGAGGAATTTAGACAAATTCAGTTGAGTATCAAGGCTACTACTCAAAATCCTTGTGCATTGGTCACGTTTGGTAAGATAGGTCCCTGCACTTTGAATGCAATATTTAGCTCGTAGGTCACTATATGTTGGCATTCGAATAGTACATGAATTCGTCCTCATCGTCCGCCTGGCACAGGGACAACCAGTTGATCTCATTGCCGAAAGCGGAAAACATGGCTGTTTATGCTCGAAACTCCCATTCTAAAACGCACGAGGGCAGTTTTAAATTGCCTGTTCTTAATGAATTCAAAATACTTTTCACGTTCAAAGATGCTTTTAAATGAGTAGTAAAATTCAAACAGATTGCTCTCTGATACATGAGCATACCAACGTTGGCAAAAACAGTTCTGTAGCGTTCTCTGAATATCTGTATAAAAGCGTTTTTCTCGTCGCCTACCTCTCCCAAACATCCAGACAGACCCAAACCGTTTGAACATAGCAGCGTTTTAATATGTGTGACCCAATTTTTTAATCTTTTTGTTTCTATTTTGTAAATCAAAAAGCATATCATAGCTTTTCTGGAATACCTTGTCAGTGGCTGCCTGCTTTAGTCTGAACCAAAACTGAATACATCTCGTTGCTGAAGTGATATATAACGGAAAACGCCCCAGTTCTCCATAAACCATATCATTAGGTGTAAATGGAGGGACGTTCAAGCAATAGCTTACAGCCTGCAAATGAACTTTTTCGATGGATTCTCGTGGTTTGAACCCCCATAGTTCCGACCCGTATAAAAGAGAAGGAACAACTTGGGCATCAAAAATCCTAAAGAACAGTTTAGGTGAAAAGCAGCTGAGTTTTCTTAACACTTTCAGAATTTCTATGGTAGCTTTCTTACCTCTAATGCAATGATCGTGGCCAGAAGTAACATCGAAACTAAGCTTTGTTGAAAAAGTAACACCTAGATATTTATAAGAATTTACAACATCTAACTGCTTATCACCAAAGAACCAACATTCCTTTCTACTTAAATAGCCACCTTTCCGAAAACCATGACTTTAGTTTTTTTCCAGATTAACTTTTAAACATAGTCTTTGAGCACACTCAAATAAGACATTAAGTTGATTTTGCAGCCCTGCTATAGTCGACGACATGAGAGCGATGTCATCACAAATAACAGTATGAAAATTTCTGCATCGTTAGGATGAATTGTATTCCATGCTTGCCACGTGAAAACATGTCACGTGCAAGCTCGTTTAATAATATAGAAAATAAGGTAGGACTAAGGCAGCAACCCTGTTTTAGACCTGCAAACATTCAAAATAATCAGTGTAAGAGTTACCACATCTGACACATGATTTAATGGTGCTGTACATACTTTTCAAAATATTAAACAGTTTCCTTGACGCCATTCGTGAGTAGTATATTAAACAAAAGACTATGTTGTACCATATCGAACGCCTTTCTGAAATCGATAAATGCTACATAAAATTTATTGTTCCTTGATAAATGTTTTCTATGCTAGCATACAAAGTGAAAATGTGATCAGTAGTGGAATAAGATTTTCTAAACCCAGCTTGAGCATCAGAAATAACTTCGTTGTTTTCAGCCCAGGAAATGAGCCGTTTATTCAATATGTGCGTAAAAAATCTTACACAAATGACTAATCAAGGAAACACCACGATAATGTTCGTATCGTTCACATCACCTTTTTATGCAACGGAATAATTATTGATTTTGTCCATTCTTCAGGGAATACACCATCTCTGAAAAGTTTATTGAAGTATTTAACTAGAAAGGGGACTATCGAATCTCCTGAGGCCTTATACTTCACTTATCAAAGAATCAGGACCAGCTGCTTTGCCACACTTAAGACTCTGGATGGCTTTCTTTACTTCCTAATTGTTATTTCAGCGTCCAGATAGGGTCAAATGCCATATCAGAGACATCCAGTTTTGGATGGTCCGCATTTTGGACAAAACCAAGGTTTAACAAGTGTTCAAAATGTTTAAACCACGATCCTGTGAAATAGTATTACTTACTTGGGAACGACTGCGATACCTATTGATTTCAGACCAAAAGGCCTGAGAATCAACTACTACTTGCATTAAGCAGTTAATGCGTTCAGTTTTTTAAACTATGTTTCTTCATGTACTTAATTGATTGTATTCTCTCCTCATTTGTACATAGCACATTTATCAGCTGGATCTACAGATCTCTTAAAATGTCAAAGCCTTCCGAACTCCCGTCTTCTGTTTTGACATTCGTCATCAAACCAAGATTTTCTCACAAACCCTGCTTTTGAAGAACGATTTTGGCGCATACAAGCGCTGGCATTCATTAAACAATTATTAAATTCATACAGTGCTCTGTTAACACAAGCATCAATCATATTGGCAGCATATTCTAGATTGCTGCAAAAAAGGTGATAGTACTGTTATATATGATTCTGATAATCTATCCCTTTTCCATACAGTTACATTTTCTGAGAATAGGAAGGTGGCAATGGTGTTTTGCCTGTAATTTCTAGCAGATTGGCATGTGCTCTGATTCTACCCTGCTACCTACAGAAAAGTTCACAACGTTGTCTAACAAATCGTTAGAAATAAGGCAATAATCTATGACACTACACCCATGGGAAGATACAAATGTAAAATCACGACTAAAGCTACCTCTGTTGTACCCATTCAGAATACAAAAATCAAAACAAGCACACAAATTTAATAAATTTTCTCCAAAAGCATTTAACATTGTATCCTTAGACAAACGTGTTTTCTTGAAAAAACGGGGTCGAATTGGAAGGGTCAGTTAGTAGAATCAGTGTGTGACCACGTTACTTGGAGGTCTGCTGTCCTTGCATTAAAGTCCCCGCAACATATCAGCTGAGCCTGTGGATAACGGTTTGTCAAGTCCAGGATGCAGTGTTCTATGGCGTCAATTGCAAGTGAAATTAGATGAATTGGTAGTGCACTGAACCAGGAGGAGGGACATAAACAATATTAACAGAATGTCATTGTCCCACAAAGCATGCTTTTAGACATCTTAATACACACCACGTGATCGGTATTAACTTTAATTGATGTAATGTGCTTACTAAGTATTTTATTAACTAGTAATAGAAGTCCTCCAGACCTACGTCCCATAAATGAATGTTTAATGCTTTTGTCCTGAATTTTCATGTAACCATTGAAGACACCATCCAAGTCGAACATATCATCTAGGTACTTTCTATCAAACACAACAATATCAAACTTTTGTACAAAAAGAAGAAAATCAGTATCTGCCAACTTACTGGCCAAACCATCTATGTTCCAGGAGAGACAGGACAAGTTCTTGGAGTGTCCACAAAATGTAACGGGCCGGCCGAATCCCTATTTGTTAGAATGTGCAACAGAAGAGCCATCTTTGTCTCTGAACTTGAACTTCACAGTAAGCCGTGTCTGTTTGCTTCTGTCATTGAGTCTGCTTTGTTTGCTTTTGTTTCTGTTGTGTCTGCGTGTGAGTGAGCTCTTTGCGGTGTTGGGTTTGAAGTTTCGTTTTCATGGGTGATGCTGGTAGACATCAGACCCGTGGATCACCTGGAGTGCAGTGGCACAGCCGTGCACGTCACCACCAGTGATCACACTGTTGCGCTGAGGTACAGACTGCGGCTGACATTGCAGGACTGGTCCACCAGCAGGGGGTCAGGCTGGAGGTGGGATGACGATGGGAGATGGATGACGATGGGAGGTGGGATGACGATGGAGGTGGGATGACGATGGAGGTGGGATGACGATGGAGGTGGATGACGATGGGAGGTGGAATGACGATATGGGGGTGGATGACGATGGGAGGTGGATGACGATGGGAGGGATGACGATGGGGGGTGGGATGACGATGGGGGTGGGATGACGATGGGGGTGGGATGACGATGGGAGGTGGATGACGATGGGAGGTGGGATGACGATGGGGGTGGGATGACGATGGGGGTGGGATGACGATGGGAGTGGATGACGATGGGAGGTGGGAGACGATGGAGGTGAGATGACGATGGAGTGGGATGACGATGGGGGTGGATGACGATGGGAGGTGGATGAACGATGGGAGGTGGATGACGATTGGGGGGTGGGATGACGATGGGGGGGATGACGATAGGGGTGGGATGACGATGGGGGTGGATGACGATGGGAGGTGGGATGACGATGGGAGGTGGGATGACGATGGGAGGTGGAATGACGATGGGGGTGTGGATGACGATGGGAGGTGGGATGACGATGGAGGTGGATGACGATGGGAGGTGGGATGACGATGGGAGGTGGGATGACCATGGGAGGTGGGATGACGATGGGAGTGGATGACGGATGGGTGTGGATGACGATGGGGGTGGGATGACGATGGGAGGTGGATGACGATGGA
>CM031601.1:101119812-101122312 GCA_018398815.1 Conus ventricosus
ATGGCTGGTTAAGGTAGGACTATAGTCTGCTTTTGTTATATGTAGCCCAACTGCAACCCTTGTGCATGCATATTGTTTGCAGGCTGATTAATAAACCCAACATACGGATGCTGCACCATCGTTTCCCGAAGACGGAAAGATGCCGACGACGAGATTGCTAAACGAATCAAGTTCTGCTGATGTTGGGATATTTACTGCCTTTATGTGTAAGGCTTAGAAGTTCTTGGAAAAAAAATTGCATGTATTTTTTTCTCTTGAGGAAACGCTTGGGAGAGGCTCTGTTGAAAGAGAGTGGAAATATGGGAGCTGCTCGTGTGTGATCCGCACGTCATCGCATGTTTGTATTGGTGCAGTCAGTGTCATAGGTTGGTATTGATGCAGTCAGTGTCATAGTTGGTATTGATGCAGTCAGTGTCATGGGTTGGCATTGGTGCAGTCAGTGTCATAGGTTGTATTGATGCAGTCAGTGTCATAGGTTGGTATTGATGCAGTCAGTGTCATAGGTTGGTATGGTGCAATCAGTGTCATAGGTTGGTATTCGTGCAGTCAGTGTCATTGGTTGGTATTGGTGCAGTCAGTGTCATAGGTTGGTATTGGTGCAGTCAGTGTCATAGGTTTGTATTGGTGCAGTCAGTGTTATAGGTTGGTATTGGTGCAGTCAGTGTCATAGGTTGGTATTGGTGCAGTCATGTCATAGGTTGGTATTGATACAGTCAGTGTCATAGGTTGGTATTGGTGCAGTCAGTGTCATAGGTTGGTATTGGTGCGTCAGTGTCATAGGTGGAATTGGTGCAATCAGTGCTATAGGTTGGTATTGGTGCAGTCAGTGTCATAGGTTGGTATTGGTGCAATCAGTACCATAGGTTGGTATTGGTCCAGTCAGTGTCATAGGTTGGTATTGGTGCAGTCAGTGTCAAAGGTTGATATTGGTGCAGTCAGCATATCCATGAAGGTACGTCATTGCGTCTCGTGTCACCTCTGTACCTTTGCGTGTCGTTCACTGCAAGTACAGTACTTTGCGAGTGAGTGAGCGAGTAGGTTTGTGTGTGTTTGTGGTGGTGTGTGTGTGTGTGGTGCGTGCGTGCGTGCGTGCGTGCGTGCGTGCGTGCGTGGTGTGCGTGTGCGTGTGCGTGTCTGTGTGTGTGTGTGTGTGTGTGTGTGCGTGTGCTGTGTGTGTGGCGTGCATGCGTGCGTGCGTGCGTGTGTGTGTGTGTGTGTGTGTGTGTGTGTGTGTGTGTGTGTGTGTGTGTGTGTGTGTGTGTGTGTGTGTGTGTGTGTGTTGTGTGTGTGTGTGTGATTAGGAAGTTTGGGGATGGAAAGGTGTACCTCCGAGAGAGAATTGTGGATATAAATTCCCCCTCTAAGTTTTTTTTTTCATAAATGAGAGAAAGAGGGGAGTGAGAGAGAGAGAGAGAGAGAGAGAGAGAGAGAGAGAGAGAGAGAGAGAGAGAGAGAGAGAGAGAGAGAGAGAGAGAGAGAGAGAGAGAGAGAGTGATACTGACACTGACACTGACACTGACGATGACACCGGTTGAATCGTGAAGGCTACGGCCCATACACAAAAGAAATGATGGGGAGGTCGGGGAACGGGACGGCGGCGAGAGAGGCAGTAATTTAAGAGAGAGAGAGAGACAGACAGAGACAGACAGACAGACAGACAGACGGACAGAGAGAGAGAGAGAGAGAGAGAGAGAGAGAGAGAGAGAGAGAGAGAGAGAGAGAGAGAGAGAGAGAGAGAGAGAGAGCGAAAGAGAGAGAGAGAGATGCTGTAATTTTCTATTCTGAGTGGGTCTACAAGGAAAGCATCATTTTTCAAAAGTTTTTTATAGAAACAAAATGCAGCCGAGGGCGAAGCCAAAGTGGAGGAAACAATTTTTCATTTTTTAATCATCATTAATATAAAGGAATTACTTCTCTCGCCGTTTTTCCGAAAATGTCAGTTCAGAGAACGTCATTCCCGCTGGTTTCGTCATAGCATCACTTACCTGTTTGCTCAGAATCTTCAGAGGAACTTTGAGGACAAAGAAAACAAACATTAAGACACAAGTTACCGTTTAGATGGTATATTTTTTATATATCAAAAATTCATATCTTAACAACTTATTTGATGAAGACTACAATATTGTCGTTATTTTCAAATGATTACATTCTATTGTGACTGAAAACAATACATCTTATATACAATTAAATGTTTATAATAAAATAATGAACATTGAAAGCTAGAAATATCTCAACTCAAATCACAATGTAATTGTTGGATTTTGATTATTTAAAGACGTTTGCCAATGAAAAGCATGAAGGCTTTGTAGGAGTTTCATACAAAAACTTATTTAAATCGAAAACATTCAGTCAGAAACGTAGATTACAGTAATGGGTATTTTGTATGTACTACCGAATTGAAACAAGTGAATGTGCACTACGATATAGCTGACTTGTTGTACTACTTTTAACCATTTATAGTAACCGCATACATGAGCGGTAGATAACAATCCAGGCACTG
>CM031601.1:101127312-101152312 GCA_018398815.1 Conus ventricosus
GGAGGAGAAGGAGCGAGATTAGGAATAAAAGAGGAGGAGAGAAAGAGGAAACAATAAAATCAAGAAAAAAGACGTGAAGGTACAATATTGTAATGTGTGCGGAGTTTCCTGTACGTGAGAAGAACGTGGTGTGTGTGTGTGTGTGTGTGTGTGTGGTGAGTGTGTGTGTGGTGTGTGAGTGTGTGTGTGTGTGTGTGTGTAGTGTGAGTGTGTGTGTGTGGTGTGTGTGGTTTGTGTGTGGCGCTCGCGCTGGCCCGCTCGCGCGCTCCACCTCCGGTCATGTGACAGAGTGATAGCCATGCGCGCAACTTCACTGTGGAGTTTTGTGCGTGCGTGCATGCATGGATCCCGTTCCATTTAGTTGATAATATCCGGGCAGAGAGAGATAGAGAGAGAGAGAGATAAGAGAGAGAGAGAGAGAGAGAGAGAGATAGAGGATCCTCATCGAAACCTGGACTCAGGGGAATCTACACGTCAAAAAAACCGGGACGAACACAACCTGGTTGCTGCTACTTTTTTTCTTGTTAGAGCACGCTACACACGACTCCAACTGAAATGAAACAAGTTGCTGGCCTCAGAGGTTTTAGGTAAGACTTGAAGATGACAGAGAAACATTGTAGGATGACTTCAGTAATATGACCCTTTCCCGTGTATCTTTTCTTGTTTTATTTACTTAATTTATTTTTTTCCCTAATGTTTTGTCAATAGTACTTATCCCTTCCTTTTTTCTTTAAGCATGTTCATTCATTTCTTATTTCTCCCCTCTAAACCGTGCATTCAGCTATCTCCTTTTCTGTTTCAGATCCACCAAAATTCGATAAGTGTTCCACCAACTTCTTCTTGCAGTTTGTTGTTGTTTGTATCTTTAAACAACAACGAATTTACGCTAAAAATTTACAAATTCAGTGGATGACGAAACTTGGTCGAAAGCTGAAATGCAAGCCAAAGCACGACCATCAATTTTTGCAGCGGTTCGGGATAGCAATGTGATAACAAACCGATGTTCGAGTATAAATCCATCAATGTCCAAAAACTGAACAATCTATTTATTCGAGACTTGGTGGAAAATCGAATGTTGCACGAAGAACGAAGCCATTAAAGGTTCCTGAGGATACGTTATGCGGATTATATGCTTAAAGGACGGATCCAAGATCCGTCTGAACAAAGTGGAGGTCTCCGCTCTCACCAGTGGCCTCCACCTTTAAACCCCCACCCCCCCTCCCCTCGTTACACACCCCCACCCCCTCCCCTCGCTTCCCTCAGAGTCTGCTTAACGCTTTTGTATTCTTGTCCTGATGTGTCTTTTTCCTCGCGTTTGTTGTTCCTTCTCAAACTCACATTCTGTTCCTTTTGTTTCTTTTGATTGTTCCTTGTTATTCTTTCTTTTCGTTTATTTGGCTCCCTCCCCCCCCCCCACCTCCCCCATATTTCCTCCTTTCCATTTTTTTTCCTGTCTGCTCTCCTACTGTATGTTCTCTCGACCACCCCCCCGCCCCCCCCCCCCACCTCCGCGCCCCCTCCTTCTTTTCGATTCCTTATTCTCCCCCTTCTACACTTTTCTTTACTTTTCTCGTCTTCTCTCTTCCAGCTCTACGCAATGAATGATTTAGTGTAAAATCAATTGTATGATAGATAGGTAGGATAAACCAAAAGTCAGGTATTGTAACAAAATAATAAGAAGAATGAAATAATGATAATGATAACAATACAATGATATGATGAGATGATGAATGAAGATGATGATGCTGATGAAGATGATGAAGGATGATGATGATGATGAAGATAATAATAATAATAATAATCATAATAATAATAATAATAATAATATTAATGACATAAAGATAATAATGAAAATGATGATGATAGCGCTTAATCAGTAAACAACCCTAGCCTCTTACAAATTCATAGATACTCTCTCTACTCTCCACACCTTCTCTCTCTCTCTCTCTCTCTCTCTCCTCTTCATCCTTCTCTCTCCATCTCTCCCTCTCTCTCTCACTCTCACACAACACACACAACACACACACACACACACACACACACACACAACACACACACACACACATAAACACACGCCCCCCCCCCCCCCCCCCCCCCCCCTCGCCCATTCCCATGCAACTGAAGAAGATCAGAAAGATAATGATAGAGCTTGAGCATTCAGAGCCTTAGTATATCATATACCATAACATAAACATAACAGAACAGTACTTCAAACACATCATCTCATACCATATTAAAATCACATCATCATCATATCAAACAAGATAAGATAAAGATAAGAATAAGAAATTTATATTATAATATAATAGAATAGAATAGAAAATAGAATAGAATAATGAATGTTATAAGATATAATATCATATAACAAAACAAATCCATATATACGTAACAGAGAACAATATACCGTAACAAATACAATATAACATAATATAATACAACATAACATAATATACTGCAATGCAAATATAACATAATACATATAACGATAACATACAACAATATAACGTAAACATTGTACAATATAACGTAACCATGATGCAATATAAAAAAAAACATAATATAACGTAATATAATACAATATAACGTAATAAATAATACAATATAACGTAACATAGCACAACACACGTAACATAAAACATACAACGTACCATGTTAGAATAGATCCGCATCACGATCAACGCATATGGAGGACAGATCTTCTCTGGGTCCTATCCCACCACGTTTGTCTCTGTATTTCTGTCTTCGTAATAAAAATACAATTGGACAAAGGATAACATATCAGATGGATAGAATACAATGTCATATAATTTGATGCAAAATTAAGTATTATTATCGTATATATGTAAGTAATTATAAGCGTTTAGTGTAACAGAATAAACCAAAACCAGAAAAAAAGGTTAGAATAGAACATGAACAGAATAAGACATGCAAGACGACATGAATACGTCCATACATACGTAAAACAGGTAATACAATATGGAATCACCACCAGGGGGGGCTAGGGGGCGAAATTTTCATACTAATATTCTACAACACAAAGCTACACAAAACCATACAATACAACTCATTTTAGCGGATCATCACATTAAAACTCACACACACACACACACACACTCACACACACACACACTAAACAACAACACACACAGGCACACACACACACACACCACAACAACGGCGCGCGCGCGCGCACGCAACGCACGCACGCACGCACGGCACGCACGCACACAATCACGCACGCACACACACGACCAAACACACACACACACAACACACACACACACAACACACACACACAACACACAAACACACAAATGACATGCACAATGTGGTGGAAACTTCAGCACCATTTCCGCTGGCATTTCGACAAGACGGAAACAGTCCCGGAACATATCATTCCCAACACTGAGTTTATAGACGTTTGTGTGATCATGACGACACATTGAGGACGGAGCTGACGTCAGTGACATGTAGTCTCGTCATGTATCTGTCGCCACAGCAGAAAGTCGGCGGATCCACTGGCAGAAATACAGCTCTTCCTGCATAGAGCTTAAGCAAGGCAACATACCAGATCCAAGCAGAAACAATTCTCTCTCTCTCTCTCTCTCTCTCTCATCTCCCTATCTCCCCTCTCTCTTTCTCCTCCACTCTCTCCGTCTCACTCCTCTCCTCTCCTCTCATCACTCTCTCTCTCCTCACTCTCTCGACACTCTCTCTCTCTCTCTCGTAATTTGGGTCGGTCATATACAATATTCGACTGCGACACACACACACACACACACACGACATCACATACACACACACACACAACCACACACACACACACACACACACACACACACACACACACGCACACACACCACACACACACACATACCACACACACACAACACACACACACACACACACACACCACCCACACACACACATACTCACACACGCACGTAGCACGCACTCAACGCATCTCGCCCGCACACGACCGCACGCACACACACACACATCACACACACACACACACCCAAACACACACACACACACAACACACACAACACACACATCACACACACACACACACACACACACACACACCTGAAAAGCTTCGGTGAAAGATGTCTAACAAATATTAACAAATGATTACAGCTACATAGGTCCATAATGGATTAATGACGTTCCAGAGGACCATAATGCATTACTGGAACGTCCAGAGTCCTTAATGGATTACTGCCGTCCAGAGGATCATAATGGATTACTGGACAGTCCAGAAGGATCATAATGGGTTACATGACGTCCAATAGGTCCATCATTGGTTACTGACGTCCAGAGGAACATACTGGGATTACAGACGACCAGAGAATCATAATGGTTACTGACGTCCAGAGGATATAATGATACTGACGTCCAGAGATCATAATGGATATTGATAGGTCCAAGGATCATAATGGGATACTGACGTCCGATCGATCAAAATGGATTGCTGACAGGTCCAGAGGATCATAATGAGGAATACTGACGTCCAGAGGTCCATCATGGCTTACTGACGTCCAGAGGAATCATAATGGATTAACTGACGTCCAAGGTCCATAATGGATTACTGCCGTCCAGAGGTCCATAATAGATTACTGACGTCCAGAGATTCATAATGGATTACTGACGTTCAGAGGGTCCATAATGGATAGCTGACGTCCAGAGGATCATAAAGGATTACGGACGTGCCGAGGTCCATAAAGGATTTGCTGTCGTACCAAAGGATCATAATGGATCACTGACGATCAGAAGGATCAAGATGAATACAGCGTCCAGAAAATCATATGTATTGCTGCGTCCAGAAGGGGGAGTGGAGGGAGAGAGACGATCATAACGGATTACTGACGTCCAGCGGATCAAAGGATTACAGACGTCCAGAGATCCATAATTTATTACTGACGTCCGATGTCTATAATGGATTATTGACTTCCTCAGATCAAGATGGATTACAGACGCCCAGCGGTCCATAATGGAATACTGAACTTCCAGAGATCATAATGGATTACTGACCTCCAGAGGATCATAAAGGATCACTGACGCCCAGAGGAACAAGATTGACTACTGGCGTCCCAGAAATACATGATTTATTACTGACGTCAGACCGATCAAATGGATTACTGACGTCCAGAGATCAAGATGGATTACTGATCTCCAGGAATCCAATAAATTATTACTGACGTCCCATAGGGCCATACTGGATTATACTCACGTCTCCAGATTGTTCTAAATGGAATTTACTGATCGTGCCAGAGGAATCAAAGGATAACCTGTCGTCCCTGAGGGCGCATAATGGAATACTGACGTCCTGGTGCTCCATAAAGGAATACTGACGTCCAGAGGATCATGATGGAATACTGACGTTCCAGAGTTCCCAAATGGAATACTGACGTCCAGGAGGTCCAAAATGGATTACTGAACACCAGTGTCCATAATGGATTACTGACTCCAGAGGATCATAATGATTACTGACGTACCAGAGGATCATAATGGATTACTGACGTACAGAGGATCATGATTGTTACTGACTTCCATAGGTCCATAGTGGATTACTGACGTCCAAGGCTCCATAAATTGATTACTGCCGTCCCCTCACAGGCCATAATGGATTACTACATCCATTGGTCCCATAAATAGAATTACACGTCCGTCCAGAGCCCATAATGGATTAAACTGGGGGGGGACGACCATAGCTCCTTAATGTATTACTGACATCCAGGGGCCATAATAGATTACTGTCGTTCCAGAGGCCAAACTGGAATACTGACGCCAAGGTCCACAGTGGATTACTGACATTCCAGAGGTCCATAATTGATCACAGTCTCCCATAGGCCATAATGGATTACTCACGTCCAGAGATCATAATGGAATACATGACGCCAGAGTAACATAATGATTATTGACGTCAGAGGATAATTATGGAATACAGACGCCCAGAGGGCCATAATGGAAAACTGAACGCCCAGAGGAACATAATAAACTATTGACGCCAAGGGCCATAATGGAATACATGAAGTCCCAGGGATCATAATGGATTTCTGACGTCCAGAGGATCATAATTGATTACTGTCGACAGAGGGCCCATACTGGAATACTGACGCCCAGAGGTCCATAAAGGATTACTGACTCCAGAGGATCAAAATGGAATTACTGACGACCGCAGAGTCCCACAATGATTTACCTGGACGTCCAGAGGTCCATGATGGAATACTTTACGTCCAGAGGAGCAATATGTATTACTGACGTCCAGAGGTCCATGTCACGACCGAACCCTCTGGAGGTCTGCCCAGACAGGAATCGGTGTGGTGGGAGTGAAGGGATGACAGACCTCACAACCGCCCGCAAGAGACCACACAATAAAGATTACGCTACAACACCCCCTTTATACACAACACACACAATCGCAAATACATAATTCAACACCCGCACCATGCACTATCACAATCAACCATTCCAACACACATAATCATCACAAACACAAACAAGCATTCACCATAACGACGTACACAACCAACAACAACTCATCACATATAACATCTACACAATTATAATAAACATTTCCAGCATCCGATCCCTTCCCACACCATGAGTGCCACCACACCCCTGCCTCTTGTCAAGTCTACTGGGAGCACCCTATCTCACTAAGGGATGCTCTGAACCGGGTCGTTCACCCGCAGAGTACGCTCAAAGAAAGCCGACCGACCCTCGACACACAAGCAAGGCAGTGCAGAGCGCGTCCCCGGAGGGGGGGGGGGGGAAGGGAACGAGGCGTTGTTACTGGAGATGTCCTGGACGGGATCAGGGCCGCCAGTCAAGCCGGCGGGCTTTCTAACCAGTCCGCGGTCCCGACCATAGCCGAGGCCCACCAGCGCGAGGCAACCATCCAGTCCGCGGACCCAGCCAGAGCGTGGCCTCAACCAGCACGTGGCACCAATCCAGTCCGTGGTCCTCCAGCCAGAGCGAGGGCCTCAACCAGCCGCGTGCACCATCCATCCCCCGCGGTCCCCACCAGAAGCGGGCCTCAACCAGCACTGGCACCATCCATTCCCCCAACTCCGGGTGAAGCCACCCGGGAGGGGGGGGGGAACGTTAGATGGGAGGAGAGAAGGAGAAGGGAGGGAAGGAAGAATGAAGGAGGAAGGTTACAGCTACCCGTGGGAGACCCAGAAAAGGCGGTCAAACGACTCTCTCTGCCTGCCCTCTGACCAGTCGAGAGGACAGAAGCGCAGATGCTGAGAAAAGACAAGTGATGTCCCACTCCTACAGGCCGACGGAGGAAATGACGATACCGACGTAGTACCCTCGATGAAAACGGTGGAAGAACCAAGACCCTGCGCAGTGCGCTCCAGAGACATCCTTCCTCTCGAGTGAATAGCTCACCTCCCTCAGCGATGGCGGCCAACAAGCCAACGCTGCCGTCACAGAGTGAGCATACATCCAACTAAAGGAAATTAAGCATCGAGCGACAGGAAAAAAGACATGCGAAGGCCGATAGACAGCACGTTCGAGCGAAAGGTACCAGCCACCCGTGAACCAACAGATGAAATAGCACGGGCAGTGGAAAAAGAGAGATAGAGAGAGAAGCAAAACCGAAGCTTGAGCAGAACTACACCAACGTGCAAAAACCGCACCACAAGCCACATTAGGTACTGTAAACACGTCAACAGCAACGGCATCAACAAAAAACAAATGAAAAAATTCCGCCACCCTAGATTGTTCAAACGTCGTAGGCCACGGAGACAAACTCGTGACAAACCCCCCTTCTAAAAGCATCGTTTTCTCTGAGATACAGTGCTCCTTTGAACCTTGACTCAAGTGCAAATTCACAACAATGGGATCGAACCCAACTCTCAGTGATCGACAAGTAACGATATCCAATACAACCATCCATGGGGGGGGGGGCTGATAGAATCACACCGAGAAATACAAAATACTACATTTAACAACAACCACAGCGAACCTTCAACCATGAAAGTACAATCGCGAACCACTGGTGATTCACTACCGATAACATCACTGAAGTGAAAACAGTCACAATACACCTAATACAGAGACCAAAAGGGGATATAACCCTGTTGAGGGAAGTGTCCCACTGACGCGATTTTCCATGTGCTGACTACGGAGCTCGTGTGCTAAGATGAGTCAGCATCCCGTATTACCGGAACCCTGAATAATGACGGAAAGTTGAACGCATGCTCTGCAGTTCCACTGCCTAAACTCATGAGTCGACGACTGACTGGCCGTATCCGGTCTCAAGCTCTGGAGAGGATGAAGATCGCTCTCCAGTACAAACTTCCGGCGCGACTTCTTCATTGGGGGCACGCCAGTGCGTGTCCAAATCAGCCGGAGAGGCCTCAGCAATAGTAGGGGTATCGATAGTCCTAAGCGGGGCATCCATCTGGGTACCGACTCGCAGATTCTACCACTATACCTAAGTGTAGTCGGTGACCGCGATCGGATGGAGGATAATGGTCTCAACCAGGTCTACCCAACCTTGCTGACTGCCTCCCCAACCCGTGGCACTGACCGCTAGGGGAACACGCTTTCAAGCGACCCTTACGGGGCGTTGTCCGTTTGCAACATCGCAACTGCGTCATGTTACTGCCAACCTGTGAGTGTCATCCCTGGACCAAAGAAGTCTTGTCTTACTCGCTCAGAGTCCGCTTGGAGCCCATATGACCTGCCATGGGGGAATCGTGGCCTGCCGGAGAACAAGACTCTCTCAGCTTTGGGGAACAACAAGCTGTTTTGAGGCCACCCACGACATGCCCAGTGAAAACCCTAAAAAGAGGATCCCCTTGGGATCTTGAAAGCTCATCCATGGCTGTCGGCCGACAGAGCCGGGACGATCCACAAGTTGTCGTAGGCGTTGGACATCCAGTCCCTGGCCTGAAGACGGATAAGCTAGCAGGATGCCCTTGCCAGAACCTGGACGAGATCGGCTGGAGAACGGGACGCAATTCCTGTTCCTTGCTTCTAGCTTTGGGCGCGTGTGGTAACTCCCACACAACGCCTGTACGGGGAGATCCGTAGACACGAACTGACTGCGTCCGTCAGCATGGTGACAGTATTCCCTAAGAAGACGGGAAACCATAGGTTCGCTGCTTCCCACCGCCGATGGCCCATACTTCGCCACAGAAGAAGGGGGTGGAATAAGGAATAAGTACAGAAGGACGGGTGGAGGTAAAACCAGCCTCCAACCCGCACACATCGAAACTGTCGCCCCCGCTGGGCCGCAGGGGAAACCAAATTCTAATATCCACAAATATCTTTGATGCTCCCGAATTCCCAGATGGTGTCGACCAAGGAGGTAACCAACAACAGAGAGAAACACTGGGCATCTCTGAATCACCAGAAGCTGGATGTGACCCACGTTTAGCCGAGGCACGAGGACGGGGAAAGGACCACCGCCATGACTACCACGGCTTTAGGACAATCTTTCCTAATGTGGCCAGGACGACCACAAAGAAAACACAGTCGGGGCGCTGAAATCCCCGATGAACTCCTGCCCTTCCTTTTCACCCCGCGAGCAGTTTGTCTGCGCTTATTGCCACTAAAATCCTGTGGAGGGCATCCTCTCCGTATCTTGGCGATGCTCCATAATCCCAGCGAGCTTCAAGCAAACACTCAGCGGTGGTGAATCGCAGCAGCCGCGAAATCCTGCGGTGCTGACTCGCTATCCGAACCTCAACTCTGGGACACAGTGTTGGTGAGCTGTTCAATGAGGATCAGATCCTCCAGGTTCTCCGAACTTAGCCAACTGACGCCAGAACCCAAGCGGTTTTGCGCAGCCTAATCACTTCAAACTGCATCGAAGGTCTCGTCCTTATTCTTCTCCAAGGACCTGAACTTCCTCCTGTACGTCTCTGTGTAAATGTGACACGCTTACGCAGAGCCAACTGCATGTCTGCATAAGACGCACCTTTCATTTAGAGTGAGCACACACCCCTTGCAGCACCAGATAAACACAGAAAAAAGGTGCAAAGCCTTTTGTTCCACCAAGACAATTGGTAAATGAACTAGCCACCTGTCAAAATGCCTAGGACATAATCAATGTCCCCTCCCAACTAAATAGGTCTGAACACTGTAAGCATTAACTTGTGCCACTAATCTATCGCTTGCCTGACGATCAACCCCCCTGATTTACAGATTCGGTAACCGCGAAAGAAGTTGTCCATCTCTCTCCCTACGCAGAGCCACCCCATCCTGTCCTAGTTCTATCCCTACGGAGGGCAAGCCACTTCCTACGCTGAGCAGCCTCTTCCTTACGAAGGGCCTCCTGTCGGGAGCCCTCCGCCCTACGCTGAGCATCCTCTTCCCTTACGAAGGGCCCACTGTCGGGCTGCCTCCTCTCTGCGCAGCATAGCCTCTTCCCTATGCAGAATCCTCCTGACAGTCAGTCTCCTCTCTGCGCAGAGCCTCTATCCTAACCAACTCCATCCCTTCGCAGAGTTTCCCTCCAGCCTAGTCACCTCATCCTTCGCAGAGTTCCTGCCTAGCAAGCACCACTTCCCTCGCAGAGTTTTTCCTGCCTAGCGGCCTCTACCCTAATCTTAGCACCCTCTTCACTTACGCTCCCGCACCAGAAACATCAGGACACGGACGTGATTTCCAGGGCGGGGTTTCACACCACATACTCCCGACAGGGGGGGGGGGGCGGGAGGAGGACCCTTCTTGACCCGTCCCTTGGTCTCGACCTTCCCAATGAGGAAAGTCCCCCGGGCATACTCCTTACGAGGGAAAGCAAGGAGAATAGGGGCTTAGGTTACTGCGACTCACAGAAGCCCACAGTTGCTTCGCTATGCTCTGACGCTTCCGAGCGGAAGTGCCATCGGGGTCTCAGCCGGAAAACCCCTAGCGAAGAAGAAGTGAAAGAACTCGCTTGACTATCGACTACAGCACTGGAATAAGTGAAGTCACTGTAGTCGAAGAGCGGTACTAATATAGGACTACATATAGAAGAACACTTCTTCTTCGACGCGCCAGAGTAGCCAAACACCAGCACCGGACGTTGCCGCCATGACAACTAAAATCCTACAGTTAATCAAAACAGGGGAAAGACAATTCCACTTAAAAAACAAATATTTTATGGTGTGAGTCTATGTGTGTATGTGTGTTTGTGCGTTGTGCGGAACAAGTTCCCTGCTTCCCACTCTGCAACCACCGCGCTCTACCATCAACAGCAACAGTGGGTGGGCTCACCGAAAAAAAAAAAAAAAAAAAAAAAAACCTGACCGGCTGCCCCCACTACTGGCAACACCGCGCTCCACGCAACGAGCAACAGTGGCGGTGGGCTGGCACGAAAAACAAACAGCAGACGGAATCCGTGAGAGAGGAAGAAAAAAAAAAATGACACTAACGTCCGAATACAACCCCCTGTACTCACAATGACCCGGTGGGAAGAGAAAAAAAACAAGAACAGGCTAACTACAAAACAGAAGGAAGACTGAGCGGCAACAGAAAGTCCTTACTTACGGCGTACCTGCGTGAGGGTACCCCGGCGGAAGGAGTCTGGACGTCGGTCCGACTCCCCTCGGTCTCAACCTCGACTCCCGAGTCACCCCCGATGTACCTCAGCACAAAGCGACTTCCCTTCATCAGACGATAGAGGTCACCCAGCCAACCACCCACGAACACATCAGCGACAAACTGACTAAACAATATACAAAACAGACAAAACTAAACAGTACTCCCCCCCCATCCGCGAAACCGAGAGAGACAGCCAGATCCCTTCACATCCCGGACTGAGCCCTCACAATTGCACGACACCGACCCTGGAGGTCTCCCAGAATGATCGTCTAGGTGGGAGTGAAGGGAGTGACAGACCTCACACACGCCCCGCAGAGACCACACAATAAAGAAACGATACAGACACCCCATTTATTCACAACACACACACATCGCAAATAATATTTCAACACACGCACCATGCACTATCACAATCAAACATTCCAACACACATAACAGCACAATCACAATCAAGCATATTCACCATACGACGTACACGAAACATCAACCTCTCATCACATATAACAATACACAATTATAAATAAACAATTCCAAGCATCCATCCCTTTCCCACATCCATGGAGTGCATCCACACCCCCTGACACTGGTCAAGTCTACTGGGAGCACCCTATCGCCCTAGGTGCTTCCGACCGGGTCGGTTACTCGCAGGGAGTCGCTCCAAGCCTGACCCCCACGACACACAAGCAGGCAGTGAAGAAGCGCTTCCCGGAGGGGGGGGGGGGGAAGAAAACGTGGCGTTGTTACTGGAGGTCCTGGACGGGGATCAGGGCCGGCCGATCAAGCCGGCGGTTTTCTAAACCATCCGCGGTCCCGACCAGAGCGTGGCCTCAACCACGCGTGGCACCATCCAGTCCCGCGGTCCCAGCCAAGCGTGGCCTACAACCAGCCTTGCGCCACCACCGATATGAGTCCCGTTGTCCCACCAAGAGCGTGCCTCACCGAGGCTCGGTTGCACCAACCAGGTCCGCCGTATCCCAGCCAGAGCGTGGCCTCACCACACGTGGCACCATCCAGTCCAGACTCGGTGAAGGCCTCCCCCGGGAGGGGGGGGGGACGTACTGAGGAGAGAAGAAAGGAGGGAAGGAAGAAGGAAGGCTGAAGGGTTACAGCTACCCGTGGTGCCCATAAATATAGCGGGTCAACGACTCTCTCTGCCCCTCAGTCCAGTCGAAGAGGGACAGAAGCCAGATGCGGAGAAAGAAGAAGAGAAGTCCCACTCTACCGCCGAACTGTAGAATTGAAGATACCGGACCTGTACCCTCGAGGGCTACGGTGAAGAACCAGACCGGCGCAGGCGCTCCCAGAGACATCTTCCGCTCGAGTGAAGAGCTACCTCCACTCAGCGATGGCGGCCAACATGCCACGCAGCGTCCACAGAGTGAGCATACTTCAACCTAAAAGAAATGAAGCACATGGTGCGACAGGTAAAAAGATACAGGCGAGAGGCGATAGAGCAGTCAAGTTCCGAGAGAAAGGTACCAGCCACCGCGAGCACCAACAGGATGAATAGCACGGGCAGTGGAATAAGAGAGATAGAGAGAGAAAGCAAACCCGAAAGTTGATCTGAAACTACACCAATGTGCAACCGCACCACAAGCCACAATAAGGACGATACACGACAACAGCAACGACAATACACAAATGAATAATTCCGCCACCCTAGATGGGTCAAAACAGTCGAAGGCCTCGTGACAAACTCGTGACAGTCCATAATGGATTAACTGACGTCCGAGGATCATAATGGATTACGACGTCCAGAAGATCATAATGGGTTACTTACGTTCCCAGAGGTCAATAATGATTACTGACGTCTCATGCGGCCCAATCTGATTACTGACGTCCATAGGATCATAATGGATTATAGTCGTCCGGAAGGGCCATAATGATTACTTGACCCCCCAGAGTCCATACTGGATTACTGACGTCCAGATATCATACTGGATTACTGACGTCCAGAGGATCATAATGGATACTGACGTCCATAGGGATCAAAATGATTATTGTCGTCCAGAGGGCCATAATGGATTACCTGACGCTCATAGGTCCATAATGGATTACTGACGTCTCATAGATCATAATGGATTACTGACGTCCCAGAGGATCATATGGGGAATGCAGACGACCAGAGGATCATATAAGGATTACTGACGTCCAGAGGATCATAATGGTTATTGTCGTCCCGAGTTCCATAAGTTTTTACTGTCGTCCAGAGGTTCATAAAGTATTACAGACGACCAGAGGTTCATAATTGGATTACTGTCCGTCCAATGGCCGTAATGGATTACTGACTTCCAGAGGGACGTAATGGATTACTGACTTCCAGAGTGCCGAAATGATTACTTACTTCCAAGAGGGGCCGAATTGATTACTGACTTCCAGAGGGCCATAATAAGATTCCTGACTAAGGACTATACGCTAGGACAGGATAACCCGGAACGGTACTTAGTTGACCCAGATGTATGTTTTGTCCTTTTTCAGACAGAGCGCCAAACCTAGCTCTCAAATCAATATCTGCTTCAGAATCAGTCAGTGCTGCTTCCCTTTTACAACTACAGAGAAACTACTCTTTCATACTCCCTTGCTAACTGTGAAAAACCAAACCATTTGCTTTCAGAAATGAATGATTCAGTTCTCACTTGGCTTTGAAACTTTGCCTTATAGCGATTCGACAAGAAGCTAGAATCTTCGCTTCTTCAGTCAGAATCACCTCCCTTGATGTTTGTACACTCTCTCTCTCTCTCACTCATCTCAGTCCCCTCCATCCTCTCTCTCTCTCTCTCACTCTTCACTCTCACCTCTCACACCTCTCTCTCGTCCTCCCTCTCTCCTCCCTCTCTCTCTCTCGTCCTGACACTCTCGTCTCTGTCCTCTTTCTCCCTGTCTCTCTCCTCTCTCTCTATCTCATCTCTCTCATCCCTCTCTCTCTCTCACACTCCTCTCTGTCGCTCTTCTCGTCTCTCTCTCTCTCTCTCTCTCTCTGTGTGTCCTCTGTCTATCTCTCTCTCATCTCTCTCTCCTCGTCCTCTCTCTCTCACCTCTCTCATCGTTCTACCACTTCTCTCTCACTCTCTCACTCTCTACTATCTCAGTGGACGGACAGGCACTTTGCGAGTTTGTTCTTCAGCCAAGCCAACGAGAAAGCACTTTGTCACCTAAAGTGTTTGCTCATACATCACTTGGCCAACAAAACTCTGCAACAGACTCGAATTTAATAGGAAGGGAGACGTTGGATGGGGATTGAGCCATGTGGGGCGAAGGATAGGGGAAATGGATTGCGAAGGGAATGGGGTGGGAGGAGACGCGTGAAGGGAAGAAAGGGAATTAACCCAGAATAAGGTGTCAGCAAAAGTTTCTTGCAATCATGTTCAGTCGATTGTGAAGTGTTGTAAATAATGAAAGAGCCTACCTCACGGCGACAAACGGAACAAGTTCAATGAACATTGTGTCCGCAATCTCCGTGTATGTTGCGTGATGTGTTGTTTGATGAATGTGTTGTGTTGTGTTTGTAGTTGTGTTTGTGTTGAGTTGTGTTTGTGCTGTGCTGTCTCGTGTCGTGTCGTGTCGTGTCGTGTCTGTCGCGTCGCGTCGCGTCCGAGTCGAGTCGAGGTGTGTCCCCGAGTCGGTGCGTGACGCGTCGTTCGATGTCGTGTCGTGTCGTGTCGTGTGTCAGGTGTGGGTGTGGTGTGGTGTGGTGTGTCGTGTCGTGTCGTGTCGTGTCGTGCGCGTCGTGTCGTGTCCGTGTCAATGTCGAGTCATGGATGGTGGTGTCCGTTAGTGTCGTGTCGTGTCGTTTCGTGTCGTGTCGTGTCGTGTCTGTCGCGGTCGTGTCGTGATGTGCTGTGTTGTGGGGGGGGGGGGGGGGGGGGGGGGGGGGGGGGGGGGGGGGGGGCTGTACAGTGCTGGCTGTGTTTGTGCATGTTCTGTTCTGATTATTTTCTGTTATATTCTCCTGTGATATGTTGTAGAGTTTTGCACTGCATGTGATATCTGCACTTTGCTGGACATGCTGTGCTTTGAGCTGTGTCGGATGTAACCGCTATGGATAACTAACGGTAGGCAGGTTTTGTGTAACTGTGGTATGGTGTGGACCAATGCGGGGTCCAGTAGTACGGTATGTGGGAGTGATATAATAGATGGTGCATTGGAAAGTGAATGAGGTGTAGAGTGACACGTCGTGTGTGAGGGGTGTGGTAGAAAGTAATCATCTCTCCCGTCTCTAACTCTCGTCTGTCTCATGTCTCTGTCTCTGTCCTCTCTCACTCTCTCTCTCTCTCTCTCTCACTCTCTTCCTCTCGCAACCCTTCGTCCGGTCTCTCACTCTCCTCTCTCGTCTCATCGATCCTCTCTCTCTCTCACTCTCTCACCGATGTGTGTGTTGATTTGTTTTGTCTGTGTGTTGTGTGGTGTCTCTCTCTCTCACGGCTCTGGCCGTTTGTGTGTGTGTGAATTGGTTGTGTGTGTGTGTGTGTGTGTGAGCGTCAGAGTCCGTGTCTTTGTGTCTGTGTTCCGTATTGTATATACTGACATTAAACATGCGCATCACGGGCGTGCGCGCACTCACAATGCGTGCGCATTGCCGCATGCAGACACACATACACTTAGAATAGATAGATAAATAGATTAGATAGAAGATAGATAAGAAGATAGAAGATAGATAATAGATCAGATAGAATAGATAGATTAGAAAGATAATAGATAGATAGATAGATAGATAATAGGATAGATAGATAGATAGATAGATAGATAGATAGATAGATAAGAATTATAAGATAGATCGATAGATAGACAGACAGACAGACCGACAGACCAGACAGATAGATAGATAGATAGATAGATAGAAGATAGATAGATAGATAATAATAGATAGATAAATAGATCGATAGATAGATAGATAGAAGATATATAGCTCTACAGATAGATAGAAAGAAAAGATAGATAATATATAGATAGATAGACAGATAGATAGATAGATAGATAGAAAGATAGATAGATCAGATAGATAGATAGAAAGATCGAAAGACAGATAGATAGAAGAGATAGATAGATAGATAGATAGATAGATAGATAGATATATAGATAGCTAGTAGATAGATAGACAGACCGATAGATCGATAGACTATAGAAGATAAAAGATAGAGATATAGATAGATAGATAGATTAGATAGATAGAAAGATAGATATATAGATAGATGTAGATAGATAGATAGATAGATCAGACCGATAGGATAGATAGATAGATAGATAGATAGATAGACAGATAATAGAAAGAAAGACCGATAGATAATAGACAGATAGATAGATATATAATATCTAGAAGATCGACAGATAGATTAGAATAGATTAGATAAGATAGATAGATAAGATAGATAGATAGATAGATAGATAGATATATGATAGAAGATAGATAGATAGATAGATAATAGATAGATAGAAAGATAGATATACAGATAGATAAATAGATAGATAAATAAATAAATAGATAAAACCGCGACATCACACGCACAGAGATACACTACACTACACACGCACACACAGACACACAGACACACAGACACACGACAGACACACACACACACACACACACACACACACACACACACACACACACACACACGCACAACACACACACAACACACACACACACACACGACACACAACAACACACACATACACACAACCATGAAAGATTGGAGTAAACATAGCCACAATGTCCGTCAAGCTCCCAAACTCTGATTTCCCTGTACTCTAAAAAGTCCGAAGCTTAGTTTGACATATTCGCCAAAAATGGAGTAAGATAGATTATCAACAGAAAATAGACTGCACAGAGAGCAAGAAGAAGGAAAGTTCGTCCTACAACGAACCAGACCCTGTAATAAACAATCAATATCTAATGCTTCCCCATAACAATTCAAGAAATAGAAGAATGTCCTTGCTAATCTGGCACCAACAAAACATCAGTGGGTTTTTAGACGGTATCTCAAACTGAAATGTTACGTCATGGACCCACCTAATGTAAAAAACGTTTTATCCAGTATTCAATTCAAAAATTCTGGGAAGACGGCAAATTGCCCTCAATATGGAAGCGTTTCTATCATAGTTATCCTATACATAAACAAGGACCACCTCGAAGTAACATAAACAGCTTACCGCCCAATGGCACCTGACGTCGCCCGCATGTAAACTAATGGAAAGAATGTCCTAAACAAATTACTTTACGTTTGTAACAAACACTAATTATCCCTATAAATCAAGCTTGATTCAGGAAAGGCAGATCAGCAACAGAACTCTAGTAAAACTCACAACACATGATATAAAACACAGTTTCGCAGACGAAAAAACATCCTGTCAACGTACATTGTCATAAGGAAAGCGTACGAACAAGTATGGCAAGAACGATTTTTTGTATACAACTTAAACTATTGGAGTAACAGGAACCACGTAAAACTATGTCAAAGCTATCTTAAAGTAGAATAATACAAACAAGAATCGAGCATACATATCCAACACTAGAACACTGGAAATGGGTCTTCCACAGGATCAGTATTATCTCCAATTTTATTTAATATCCTAATTGCAGATATAACACAAGGCAATATTCCAAAGACTAGATTTTAGTACAATTTGCTGACGACATATGTCCTGTGGATGAAAGTCACTATAAAATATAAAACCCCCATTAAGATTCTTAAATAACATAAAGATCAAATTATTGCAACATGAATTAAACAAAATCAGTAGTTTCTTACATAAAATTTGATTGACACTCTCGGAGAAAAAACAAATCTCCTGCTTTTATAACTCTGGATGTTCACCCAGAGGAAACTTCCACAATTTACCTGAATGGGTCAGGCATCTAACAATACGTCAAATCTGTTAAATTCCTAGAGTATGTATTAAACATCAAACTCTCATGGAACCAACCTATTGAATATAATTTTGAATAAAGCCAGAAAAAGTATTTAAACTATCTAAAATCATAATAAACAAAAATGGTGACAAGATAAAGAGATGTAAAAACACTCCAATCTTCGGTCTTGTGCGCACTAGATTGATTTATGCTCAATAAGTTTTCTTTAGAGCTCCACAACATCTACATAATAAAGATACAAATTTAGACTGCAAAGCATATAAACTTGCTCAAGGATTCCCACACATGCATGTAACAATTGGGACTTATAATGAAATTTGAATCTTACCTTTCAATGAATTTCGAAAAGTGTCCGTCCCCGCCTCTAAATTTGTTTTAAAGAACCTTTCACAGAAAAAGTTTCTGTACAAATGAAGTATCGGTCTCAATTCCAGAGACAGAATTTTGCAAAAAGAGCAAAAGACATACAATCAGCTAAAATCTTTCATCATACACATCAACTCTTCTTAAAAACAAACAACAATAACCAAAGAAAAATAGCTGTCAACTCATCCATTCAACCCATTCCCAAATGGAAACAAACCAAATCCATTATGACACAAACAATAAGTGAACAGAACAAAACGATCCACCAGATCTCTTAAAAATAATATGTAGTATGTCTCATTTGGAAAATCAATATAAGGACCATCTCCAAAATTTTACAGATGCTTTCAGTGTATCTGCCCATAGAACAGGACAGCTTTTCTTATACCAAAATTAAAAGTAGAGAAATTATATCATCTTGGCAACACTTGTCAATTTTAAACTGCAGATTAGTTTGCTAATTCTGTTGTCCTGAAGCATGTTTTAAATTCTTCCATAGAAAATATGTCCACTATTTTACTGCAGTGACTCAAGTCAGCTCTTTCTGCCTTCATTCTTTAAATTCAAAAATTTCGTTGTCAAAGACTATTACAGAAATTTAATTTACGTGAATGACACATCTCCTATCGATGAAAAGAATAAATGTGACTTCTGTTGGTGCCCTCACATTGGGAATCTCAACAAATGAGAACGTTGATCACTGCTCGGAGAGCAGCTCGAAATATTGACGGCACGACTGCACTTAACATTCCGCAGAACCTTATCAGACTGCTATACCTTGAATTAAAAAAGCATCTCAATAACAGTTTCAAAAGTTATTTGAAAGACACAGATAGACAATTATATCCAAAACTGTAATACGACCCCCCAATCTGACATTCACCCCCAGACGCAATTAGACAAATCGAAAAGTCCAATATCTAGATAGGTATAATCCATAATTTCATAGGATGCCCATGAATTCACTTCCCGAACCAAATACAGCAAAACTTTAAATGCGTATGTGGGGAAATTTCTTAGTGTAAGTCCCCTATTACTAGATTGTCCAAGAGCAAAGAACACAGTGCACAAGGCTGGTAAAATATTCAAATGATAGATCGACACCACTGACAAGTACCTAAAAAATTAAATAATTAAGCTTATCATTGATCGTTTAATGCCCTCATTTATTAACTATTTCCCAGTAGGAATTTATCTTTAACTTTCAATAAAACCCCTCAAATACAAAACAAAATTAACACACACCCACACACACAACACACACACACACACGACACACCCAACAACACACACACACAACACACACACACACACACACATGCGCACACACATCATGCGCGCACGCACAGCGCGCGCTCGCGCGCGCGCTGCGCACACACACACACACACACACCACACCCACAACATCCCTCTCTCTCTCACACTCACACACACGATAACTCGCACGCACGCATGCACGCGCACACACCCAACACATACACACACACACATCACACACACACACACACACACACACCACACACACACACACACACACACACACACACACACACACACACACACACACACAGTCTGTAATCACGTTTTACGTGTGAATACTTTAAATTGAAGAACAACAACAACACCCACACACACACACCGCACACACACCCACACACACACACACACACACCACCCAACCACACACACACACACACACACAAACTCCCTCACAAACACATCACGCGCACGCCACGCACACACACACACACACACACACACACACCACACACACACCACACGACACACCACACACACACACACACACACACACACACACACAGACAAACAACAGATAGAAAATAGATAGATAATATTAGAATGTAGATTAGATAGATAGATAGATAGAAATAATAGATAGATATATACAGATAGATAGATCGATTGATTGATTGATAGATAGATAGACTGTTTAGACCGATAAGCTAGACAGATTGATAGATAGATAGATAGATAGTATAGAATCGATAGATAGAAGATTAGATAGATAGAGAAGATAATATAAATATAGATAGATATCAAGATAGCTAGACTGGTTGACAGATAGCTAGACTGATTGATGGACCAAAACAGATAGACCTACAGAAACACGCACCGCCTACAAAGGTAACCGCTCACAAAAGGCAAACACGCCAAACAAAAATCTTATCTACCTCCCAAAATGTATTGCCAGGTATAGCAGTCACACGTGAAGCACGCGACCAGCCCAGATCCCTTTTTCTTTACTCTCCCCACCCACCGACCCTGCCTCCATTAACCGCTGGAGACGCACGAGATAAGGACAGTGTGTACCTCATCACGATCATGGCTGTCGGACTTCCCTCCTGCCACGTGACCACGCCGTCCTCGTTCTCTGCCTCTTGTACCTGGTCTTTTTCGCTGCGTCACGCAGGTGTTTCACGACACCCTTTGTGGCGAAAGATCGATGAGCCGCAAAACGGTGATGTCATTCTTGAGGGCGCATCAGCACCACCAACAACGACAACAGAATGCGGTGATGCATTGTGCACAGATGGAAGCATGCGGCTCTGTAGCTTATACGATTCAGCAAACAGGGTCTGCTACCTGCACCACAACATCGGTCTTCACTGAACAAACGATGCAGGGCCACCCGACAACGTGCACGGACCGAGGGAAATCGGTAATTATGTCAAATTTCCTTGTGTCGGCCTGTAATACATGATACAGATGAAAAGATACAGCGTTTGTTACGTCCAGCAAGTGAGATTTCAAGGCTTTGGAGTAAGTGGGCAATTGATATTAGAAGCGGTTTTTTCTGTGTCAGTGAAAATATACAGGATTTTGTGATGTCAGAAGTGAGATTTCAAAGGCTTGTGTTGTGTTGGTGTGGGCAATTGGATATTAGAAGCGTTTTCTGTGTCAGAAAAAAAACACAGGGTTTTTTGTTATGTCAGCAGTTAGATTCAAAGGCTTTGTGTGTGTGGGGCACGTATATTAGAAAGTTTGCTGTGTCGAAAAAATATGCAAGGATTTTGAGATGTTTAGCAAGTGAGATTTCAAAGGCTTTGTGTTGTGTGGCACGTGCTATTAGAAGGTAAAGCAGTGTCCGTAAAAAATATAACCAGGTAATTTTATTGTGATGTCAGCGAGTGCGATTGAAAAGGCCTTTGTATTGTAAGGGCAAGAAATGTTAGAAGGTTTTGCTGTGCGAGAACGCAATATGTAATAAAGGTTGTGCGGTCAAGTATCTGGCTTATAAAAAATTCATTCGAATTTGCAGTCACATAATTTAGTATAAATATCCATAAATTGAACAACAACAAGCTTGTGCTTGTAATGTGTACAAATGCTTCTTATGACACATGAGACTAAAGTAGTTTCATGACAGAAGGGTCTAGCGTCAGAAAAACAGATTACAAGGGTTTTGCATGGCCAGAAAGTAGCACTAAAGTGGCTTTTGAGGCGTGGGTTATTCAGTGACATATGAAGCTGTGTGGTGTCAAGCAATTAAGACGCCAGAAAAGAACAGAAGGGTTTGGGTGGCCGCTAGTGATCTTAAAGAGGTTTTTGTTGTGAGCCTATGGGCACCGAAAATCGTAAAGGCTGTCAGCGAGGGATGCTGTATTTTCAAAGCGTTAAGGGTGTCAGCAATTGATGTCATAAGGGTTTTTGCAAAGTTACAACGTGATATTAAAAGGATTTTGACGTCAGCAAGTTGATAATTAGCAGGGTTTTTGATGTTGCAAGTGATAATTGAAGGGGGTGTGATGTCAGCCAGTGGGTATTCGTATTCGATGTTTATGATGACGTTGTTGTGTCAGAAAGATATATTAAAAGTTGTGTTCAACAATAGATTACAGAAACGCTTATGGTGTAGGCAGATGATTATAGAATAACCTTGTCTGTCATTCAACGTGCTATCATATGGGGCCGGACAGCTCAGAGTTAGAGCGCCGGACTCGCAATCTTGGTGATCCTGGGTTTGCGTTCGAATCACCGCCGGGCCGTTTCGGCACACATGGTGGATAATAACCCAGTTCGTAGCCCTAGTGTTCTGACTCCCTAGTCCGCAACAGATCCAAATCGAATGAGACTAAAAGCCGAGGTACCGAGTGTGCCCGCACGCATCACACCTTGCCCACATTTAAAAATCCCAACACCAAACTATACAGAAAGGCCCGATATGGCCGATGGAAATGGATTGACACGTTACACATAGCATGCACCCAGCGTGAGAAAGTGAAAGCAATAAGGAAGTAAGGAAACTGAGTGAGCGAAGAAGAAACGATATAGACTGAGAAACACTGGAAACGACTGAAAATAATCGCCAGCTGGCAGCACACAGTCGGCATTCAAACCATGTGAAATCATCCCGTTGAGAAAACGAGTTGTGGATAGTAAAGCGCATAAGAGCTTGGTCTCTAGCCGAGGATCCAGCGCAATACAATTATTAACATAAAATCATCATCATCAAAACAATAATGATAATAATAACAATAGTACCGACAAGAATTAGAAGTGTGTATAGTGTCAGAGAATGATAACAGAATGGTTTCTGTTTGTCAACCATTGAAACCACACAGGCAGGCATGTGACGTTAGCGAATAATATTGGAGATGTTTGTGACGAAAACTGGCGATAACAAAGGGGGATGTGACGTAGGTAAGGAATATCAAAGGATACGTGACAATTGACAAGTAGCATCAGATAAGGGTTCTGACGTAGGCGTAACAAAGTCTGTGATGTCAAGCAAGAGATACCAATCAAACAATGATTTAGTGATAAAGCAAGTCATATCACAAGGATTTTTGGTGTCAACAAGCAAACCAAAGGAAGGTATTAATGTAGTCATCAGGTTACATTTAAGCCTCAACAGCGTTTAAACCGTGATACAAGAGGAGTATATTGGCATGAGTATGTGAAATAAGAAGGATTTATACGCATGGGCAAGCGACACTCATTAAGAACTTAGTGCTGCTAGCGAGTGGTGCTAGAACTTATTATATGGTGGCAATGGTAATATATATAGGTATTTATGGTGTAAGGCAAATGATATCAATAGGGCCTTGTGAAGTTCATAAGGAATACTCCAAAGGGGTTTAACGCGTATAACGATAGATATTAGAAGAGTTATGTGGAGAAGTCAAGTGATGTTACAATGTTTAGTGATGAAGAGCCAAGCGATATAACTTCGGGTATTAAAAGGTTGACGCGAGATCACAGAAAATTTGGGTGTGACATGTGTAAGTATAACGTAAGGTTATGTAAAGTCAACGACGTGCAATTACAAGGGAGTATGACGGATTTAGTTGACCTAAGATGGTCTGAAGGAGAGTGACAGTGGAACATTACAAGGGTTTGTGATGTCACAAGAGGAAAACACGAAAGGTTGTGGAAGCCTGCAGCAAGTATTAGAGGCTTTGTGATGTCATCCAGCTGTAATTAAGAAGCGTTTGTTGCTCAAACCAGATGATGTTAGAAGGGTTTTTGTTTGTGCAAAAAATGATATTGGAAAGATAAAAAGTGATAGTGAATAATTTGTGTGTCACCAGTAAAATCGTAAGTGTAACAGAAATATATTGTGATGTCCAGCAAGTAATAACAAATTAAAATGTTAGCGAAATAAACGTGGTGTCAGCTTAAGAAAAGAGAAGCTGAAATAATACGAGGTGCAGAGGTAATATAAGATGGTTGCCAGAGAATAAGTCGGGTGGTCAGCAGAAAAATCATAGGAGTAATTGATGTCCCCCCTCCGAGTCTGCCAACAATAGAAATCGAGTCAGACAACAACGAACACACAGAAAAACAGTTTTAACAGTTACTAATAACTAAAAAAAAAATGAAGAAAATGACCATTCATCAAACAATATTCCTCACACAAAAATAACGTAAGCATAATCATGATCACAAACACACACACAGAGAGAGAGAGAGAGAGAGAGAGAGAGGGGGAAACCATGGAGAGGAAAAAGAAAAGGGGAGGAGAGAAGAGAGAGAGAGAGAGGAGAGAGAGAGTATAATTCCTAATGAAAGGTCACTATCACAATAGAATTTCATGGTTCGTACCATTCAGACAATTGTTTCGGACTGTCGCACAGCGTCTAATTTAAGACTTCAGAAGCCCTAGATGTTCCAAACAAAACACCCGTCGGCAACTGTCGACTGACGACATCATCACTGGAGTATGACGTCCAGCTGTGACGCAGACATTAGCAT
>CM031601.1:101157312-101169812 GCA_018398815.1 Conus ventricosus
CGGTTTTAAGATATGTCATTATAATTATTGCATTTAAGGAAGAGGCATTCTTTTTAAAAAGACATGTTCTTTGTAATACAAGTACTTTTTGTCATATAAAGAAGGTAGGAAATTGAACTTTTTTGTCATATAACAATAAGCATTTAGGAAAGAGGACATTGTTATTTTTTCATAAACAAGATAAGGTTTTAAGGAAAAGGAAGCTTTTAAGTATTGTCAGCATTAAAAGGATTTCCCTTATCAAGGAACAGATTGTTATTTAAGATAATGTTACTTTTATATAAGAAAAGGCATTTTAAGGAAAGGGCATTGTTATTTTTGTAAAATATTACAGGATTTAAGGAAAGAGGACTTTATATTTTTCATATAACAAGATACAGGATTCTTCAGGAAAGGGACATGTTACTTTTTGTCATAAAAAATAATTCTTCAGGAAAGAGGAACATGTTACTTTTTGTCATTTTAAAGATACAGGCATTCTTAAGGAAAAGGACACTGTTACTTTTTTGATAAAAAATAAGGCATTCTTCAGGAAAGAGGACACTGTTACTTTTTGTCATATAACAAGATACAGGCATTCTTCAGGAAAGAGGACACTGTTACTTTTGTCATATAACAAATACTTCTTCAGGAAAAGAGGACACTGTTACTTTTTGTCATATAACAAGATCAGGCATTTTCAGGAAAAAGGACATTGTTTTTTTTATAAAAAGATACGGGCATTTTAGGAAAGGGACACTGTTACTTTTTCATTAACAAAGATACAGCTTTTTCAGGAAAGAGGACACTGTTACTTTTTGTCATATAACAAGATACAGGCATTTTCAAAAAGGGAGGACACTGTTCTTTTTCATATAACAAGATACAGGCATTCTTCAGGAAAGAGGACATGTTACTTTTGTCATATAACAAGATACAGGCATTGTTAAGGAAAGAGGACTTTGTTACTTTTTTCATATAAAAGAACAGGCATTGTTTAAGGAAAGAGGACACTGTTACTTTTTGTCATATAACAAGAACAGGTTTTCAGGAAAAGGACATTGTCTTTTTGTCAATATAACAATACAGGCTCATTAGGAAAGGACATTGTTACTTTTGTCATATAACAAGAACAGGCATTCTTAGGAAAGAGACTGTTACTTTTTGTCTTAAAAAAGTACAGCATTCTTCAGGAAAGAGGACATTGTTACTTTTTGTAATAAAAGATACAGGCTTTCTAGGAAAGAGGACATTGTTACTTTTTGTCATATAACAAGATACAGGCATCTTAAGGAAAGAGGACATTGTTACTTTTTGTCATATAACAAGATACAGGCATTCTTAAGGAAAGAGGACATTGTTACTTTTTGTCATATAACAAGATACAGGCATTCTAAGGAAAGAGGACATTGTTACTTTTTGTCATATAAAAAGATACAGGCATTCTTAAGGAAAGAGGACACTGTTACTTTTTGTCATATAACAAGATACAGGCATTCTTCAGGAAAGAGGACACTGTTACTTTTTGTCATATAACAAGATACGCTTCTCGGAAAGGACACTGTTATTTTTGTCATAACAATAAGCATTCTAAGGAAAGAGGACACTGTTACTTTTTGTCAGATAACAAGATACAGGCATTCTTCAGGAAAGAGGACACTGTTACTTTTTGTCATATAACAAGATACAGGCATTCTTCAGGAAAGAGGACACTGTTACTTTTTGTCATATAACAAGATACAGGCATTCTTCAGGAAAGAGGACACTGTTACTTTTTGTCATATAACAAGATACAGGCATCTTCAGGAAAGAGGACACTGTTACTTTTTGTCATATAACAAGATACAGGCATTCTTCAGGAAAGAGGACACTGTTACTTTTTGTCATATAACAAGATACAGGCATTCTTCAGGAAAGAGGACATTGTTACTTTTGTCATATAACAAGATACAGGCATTGTTAAGAAAAGAGGACATTGTTACTTTTTGTCATATAACAAGATACAGGCATTCTTCAGGAAAGAGGACACTGTTACTTTTTGTCATATAACAAGATACAGGCATTCTTCATGAAAGAGGACATTGTTACTTTTTGTCATATAACAGATACAGGCATTCTTCAGGAAAGAGGACATTGTTACTTTTTGTCATATAACAAGATACAGGCATTCTTCAGGAAAGAGGACACTGTTACTTTTTGTCATATAACAAGATACAGGCATTCTTCAGGAAGAGGACATTGTTACTTTTTGTCATATAACAAGATACAGGCATTCTTCAGGAAAGAGGACATTGTTACTTTTTGTCATATAACAAGATGTAGGCATTCTTCAGGAAAGAGGACATTGTTACTTTTTGTCATATAACAAGATGTAGGCATTCTTCAGGAAAGAGGACATTGTTACTTTTTGTCATATAACAGATACAGGCATTCTTCAGGAAAGAGGACATTTTACAGTGTGGAGGTGGGTCGGAATGGAGGAAGGGGGTCGGGAAGGGGGGGAGAGGGACCAGGGTGGAGAGAAAGGGTGGATGGAGAGTAAAGCAGGGGAGGAGATGAAAGGGGGAGCAACGGCTTTGTCGTTTTCACTCTGAAACTCCGCGCTGCTCCTTTTCTCACGTGTACGAAAAGTACATTTGGAAATCTGTGGATTGTGTGTCATTTTTTGTCCCAAATACCGGTGTTTTTTTTCTGTCGAATGTTCAATTTTGTAATTCGTTTCAGACTGAAGAGAAACAAATTTATTCCTGAAGATTGGGAAGAAAGTAATCGCCTTTTAAAGCTTGGATTTGCTTTGAGCATGTTTTTTAATTCAATGTTTTCTTATCAAGAAATTTGTTAAACGTGTGAATTTTGAAACAGCATAAACGTTCGGACTGGTTTTCCTTACCTCCGTTAGTTTATGTTCTAGTAAATATTCCATTTTAACTCGTTCATTCAATCGGTCTTTATGTGTGTTTTCTTATCCTTCACACTTAAAAAGCAGGTATGATTATACCATTGAATCTAAAATCTTTTTTTTCTCAAGTGTTCCTCGTGTTTGTCATTTGTTTAAGTGTGTTGGCAGTCGTGATGCTATGAATAACGATGCAGATGATGATGATGTCCGATGCTATGAATAACGATGCAGATGAGGATGATGTCCGATGCTATGAATAACAATGCAGATGATGATGATGTCCGTTTTTTCCAGGTGGACGTGAATGGAGAGCATTACGCAACCTTCGAGGGAGACCTGCCCATTAGTGACGTCAACATGGTCACCCTCATGAGGGACGTCCATGTCAACCATCTGATCATGCGCTGTTAAGCTGCAGCTTCCTGTGTTTTGAAAGCGCCAGTGATGACGATAATGAAGATGATGATGATGATGATGATGATGATGATGATGATGTGATGATGATGATGATGATGATGATGATGATGATGATGATTACGACAAGATTATGATGAAGGCGATAATAATAATAACAACAACAACAACAATAATAATAATTATCATTATTATATTATTCATAATAATGATAATGATGATAATTATAACAATAATAATAATAATAACAACAATAATAATGATAATGATATATGAATATGAATATGAAGTAACAATAACAATGATAACAATGATAGTTATAACAAGAAGAACAACAGCAACATTTCTTCTTCTTCTTCTTCTTCTTCTTCTTCTTCTTCTTCTTCTTCTTCTTCTTCTTCTTCTTCTTCTTCTTCCTCCTCCTCCTCCTCCTCCTCCTCCTCCTCCTCCTTCTCCTCCTCCTCCTCCTCCTCCCCCTTCTCCTCCTCCTCCTCATCATCATCATCATCAACATCATCTTAATTACGGGAAGAAGTGTCATCGTATGTAGGGATTGAAACAAAGAATCTCCCCTTGACAATGCCTTTGTCCACGTTGCTTCCCAACTACCTTGTTCATATCCACAATTAATTTCTCTCTAAATGCGTTTTTCCACACCTCAGCATTTACACACATTCCTACATAACAGCTTAGCAAACAACCACTTCTCACCAACTGGATATTGAAAAATCCCGACGACTTCGGGGGTCACTTTCACCCAGCAATTGCAGTAAACAGAAAGAGGTGTTAGCTGTTCATAGACAAAGATTGGAATGAGTCAGTAGATGTGCCACCCACCCCGGTCCCTCTCGCGCTGACATGGGTTTCCAATATCAAGGTAACTTCTTTTCTCATGATATCAACTCCTTTTCATGTTTCACCTCCTCTACTAGTCTCACATCATTCAGCTATTCTCTTTTTGACAACGGATCTGAATTCTATATGTAATTATTTTCTTCACATCTTATCTACTCTGTCACTGAGCTAGAGAGTGGTAGAAATTATTTGTCCATTAAACGTTGGCAGATTTCATTTTCTAATCCCTTGGACTTGATTATTTCCATTCATTATTCAACTACTTTAGAATAGGTAACAAGTTGAGTGGAATGACTGCATGATTTAGGCTGATAAATCTCACGTGGATGCTATGTCGTTCAGTATCCGTCATGTCATATTATAGCGACCCGATCTGATTTGACATTCGTTGTTATATCTTGTCCATGCTCCTGAGTCTTTTTTTATCACTTGTGTAATGACGTAGAATACGTATTTAGAATGTTAGTATCAGACAGCACTTATGACATCTATGTATTCTGGTGTTTACTGGTAATGATCGTTACCTTTTTGGATATTAGTTTGAAGTCGATTGTAGTTTTTGATAACTTAGTACCAGCAATTTAACTTTGATATGGCACTTAAACATTTTACGGATGTGATAAAGCACGATTTAGCTTTTTAGAAAATGCATGTAGTTCTGTTGTAACATCTGACAAAAATGCTTCTGAATGAAATCATAATCCAATTTTATTGTTACTTTTAATAACTTTTTTCTTCATTCTGATCAGATGTGGGTAAAGTGTTGTGTCTTGTAAAGCTCCCTGCAATTCTAGTTGTGGTAAAGCGAATTTCAATTGTCAAATAAGGTGATGGGAATACAACGGGGTGAAATTTGTTTTAAAGGAACGAAATAAATCAGTAAATGAATGACAGGAGACTGAACCAGACTGCGGCGTTACTGAAACAAGTGGAATAAAGACGCATAACAAGATACACAGCAAGTGGAATAAAGACGCATAACAAGATGCACAGTAACGTTTATTCATGCACAGTACCTAACAATGTCGTTTTGTGTACTAAATCAGTGCTACTTCGCACCTTACTTTGAGTATTTTTATTGGCATTTTACTGTACCTAATAACTGAGAGCAAGTGGATCAATAAACTCAACAGATATGTCAATGAAAAAAGACACCAAAATGGACGTTGTGTAATTTGTCAAATCTCATAACATTTAGAAAAAAAATTTAACATGCATATATAACGTTCGTTAACTTAGCTGTGTGATTTGACCTACAAGTTTGGAAATTGTAATACGTCGCTGGCTGTCGGCGCCACAGATTATAACAGAATCGTTATGCTATCATATGAGACTAAAACAAATTGTACGCTCGTTTTTTATCAATTTATTTTTCCGTGTGACACGACGTGAAAAAGACATTATTTGTTCTGAGATACATTCATACTTATTGGTTTACGTCTTAAAAACTGTTTTTTCTTACCTTGCCCTTTATGCACTTGTTTTAGGGTTTTTTAATGTATATTTTAACTGCGTTGTTTTATTTACTGTTTGGCTTTAAGTGGTATTTTCTGAAATAAGTAAACTTGTCTAATACACCCACTGATCTTCTTATGTTTCTGTGTGTGTGTGTGTGTGTGTGTGTGTGTGTGTGTGTGTGTGTGTGTGTGTGTGTGTGTGTGTGTGTGTGTGTGTGTGTGTGTGCGCGCGCGCGCGTGCGCTTCTGTCTATCTTCTCATACGAAACAAGTGCTATCTGTAAATCAGAAACAATTACATATAACCCGAAGCATGTATGAAAACAAACAACTTTAGATAATGTCCAGTGACTGTATTTCACACTGGCGTTTTCATTTTGGGATGGGATATATTGGATGTTGATGTTTGTTTCCTTTCGCCACATTTCTTGTAATTCGATATGAAAAGCAATTTGTTCAGGCTGACCAGAGACGAGATTGCATGCAGAAGGGACCGAACGTGTCTGGAAATGGTTGCCTGATTTCAGTGAGATACGATCTTAACTGGACTGTCGTTGATTAATTAAGTGAAAGACTATGTTCGATCCAGAGAACCAAAGACTAATAAAACTAATGACCCACCAAGCTGGTATGCGCCAGTGTGATAGTAGAGAGAGAGAGAGAGAGAGAGAGAGAGAGAGAGAGAGAGAGAGACAGACAGACAGACAGAGAGAGAGAGAGAGAGAGAGAGAGAGAGAGAGAGAGAGAGAGAGACGGACAGACAGACAAACAAACAAAGAGACAGACAGACAGAGACAGACAGACAGACAGAGATAGACAGACAGACAGACAGACAGAGAGAGAGAGAGAGAGAGAGACGGACAGACAGACAAACAAACAAAGAGACAGACAGACAGGTGGGTAGCGGAGAAGAATAAAGCGGGAAAAGCAAGGGGGGGGGGGGGGGGGGGGGGGGGTGAGTGGGGGGGGGGGGGTGACGGGGAGGGAGGGGGAGGCGTAGGAAGGAGTGGAGAGGATATCTGTCAGATAGAGAATGAGCTCAAGAGGACCGTTTGACGTCATAGTAGCCTATACCTCTTCACAATCATTCCATTTATGCAGAAAATGGCGTCAAACGTGTAGGATCGGTTATGACGTCATAGTATACCTCTTCACAATCATTCCTTTTATGCAGAAAATGGCGTCAAACGTGTAGGATCGGTTATGACGTCATAGTATACATCTTCACAATCATTCCTTTTTTTGCAGAAAATGGCGTCAAACGTGCAGGATCGGTTATGACGTCATAGTATACCTCTTCACAATCATTCCTTTTTTGCAGAAAATGGCGTCAAACGTGCAGGATCGGTTATGACGTCATAGTATACCTCTTCACAATCATTCCTTTTTTGCAGAAAATGGCGTCAAACGTGTAGGATCGGTTATGACGTCATAGTATACCTCTTCACAATCATTCCTTTTTTGCAGAAAATGGCGTCAAACGTGCAGGATCTGTTATGACGTCATAGTATACCTCTTCACAATCTTTTTTTGTGTGCAGAAAATGGCGTCAAACGTGCAGGATTGGTTATGACGTCATAGCATACCTCTTCACAATTTTTTTTTCTTGCAGAAAACGGCTTCAAACGTGCAGGATCGGTTATGTGTCTGGGTCTTCACAGCTATTGCTGTTTGTTGTATCAGTGACCATATTGTTCACAAGAAAAACAACAACAACAACAACAGCAACAACAACAGCAAAAGCGACAGCAAAACGTTTCACTCAGGATGTGCAAGGATTGTATCATATCACAGTGTGTTCAAATTGAACCGTACTGTATTGTATTGTGTTGTATTGCATTGCATTGTATTGATTGTGTTGTATTGTATTGTGCTGCATTGTATTTCATTGTATTGTGTTATATTATATTTTGTGCATCGTGTTGTATTGCATTTTACCCGTCGTTTTCATATTGAGTAATTTCGGGTTGCATTGTACCTCGTATAGTATTGTATGCATTATCGGTTGTTTTGTGTTGTATCTTAGTGAATTGTATCGCCCTGTATTACATCGTAGTGTAGTGTAGTGTAGTGTAGTGTAGTGTAGTGTAGTGTAGTGTAGTGTAGTGTAGTGTAGTGTAGTGTAGTGTAGTGGAGTGGAGTGTAGTGTAGTGCAGTGCAGTGTAGTGTAGTGTAGTGCAGTGTAGTGTAGTGTAGTGTAGTGTAGTGTAGTGTAGTGTAGTGCAGTGCAGTGTAGCGTAGCGTAGCGTAGCGTAGTGTAGCGTAGCGTAGTGTAGTGTAGTGTAGTGTAGTAGTAGTAGTAGTAGTAGTAGTAGTAGTAGTAGTAGTACTTTAGTTTTCGGTCTGTTCACATCTGTGATATTAGAGAGAGAGAGAGAGAGAGAGAGAGAGAGAGAGAGAGAGAGAGAGAGAGAGAGAGAGAGAGAGAGAGAGAGAGATGTCTGTGACTATGCACGTTTATGCATAATCTGGTTATATAAGTGCATATAAATGTCCCTCTTTACATCCCTACGACATACCTGCAAATAATCTTCCAGCAAATGCTTAACTGGACTACAAATTAAAGAAAAAAACAACATTGAAGGCGAACTTTAAACCTGAATAGACATCACATGAAGACATGCCTGATAACGGTGGTAAAATGTGCTTGAAGGGGTAAACAGTCAAACAGATGCCTGCTGGTTATTCTTCGTTCTCCACAAATACATTTTGCTTCGCTTATATATTTAGTTTTTATGGCATCAAGTTTTAATTTATAAAATATTGAAATGAAATTTGTGTATTGATACATGGTTTCCACTTGTAAATGAGGAATGCTGTTTACATGTTCATAATTAATTAAATGAGTATTTTTATCAGCCACACCAAGCAACGTATTTTTGTAGTGTTTTATGAATCGGCACCAGACGGTTTGTTTTAATAATTGATTGACTTCAGGTAAAGAAAAGGATACATTCAATACCGTGGCGCACTTTTCATTTCTGGCTCCTCTCTTTGCGCATCTATGAGCGAGCTCATTACCCAAAATACCACAATGCGATGGAATCCAACAGAAGGTGACAGTGTAGTGTAGTGTAGTGTATGTAGTGTAGTGTAGTGTAGTGTAGTGTAGTGTAGTGTAGTGTAGTGTAGTGTAGTGTAGTGTAGTGTAGTGTAGTGTAGCGTAGTGTAGAGATCAACGTTTTGTTTTTCAGTAATTCGTCTTTTAAGTAGGGGGGGGGGGGGTTCTCCTTGTTTTAATCCTTGGATTTTAATGCGGACATAGCTCCGATTTCTATTTGCAGCCGGTCTCTAAATGTGGACTGAACTGTAAACATTTCCAAGCTACTGGCTTTGGTCATCTACCCACGAAATGAAATCAGTTTCATAGAACAGTTTCTCGGTGTTACTACAAATCAAAAACAACAACGACATCACATTTCCAGCCTTTTGTTTTATCTGGAAGCTGGTTTCGCCTTCAGAAAAGAAGAAGTCAACATCTTCAAAGAACGGCCTTATCTCTTCTCCCAATCGCCTGCATACTTTTCTTAATGTAAAAACGACAGTTCTCTCTCTCTCTCTCTCTCTCTCTCTCTCTCTCTCTCTCTCTCTCTCTGCATGTACTTGTGTATTTCTGTGAGAGAAGTAGTCTTTTCAGGCTAACCTGACACGAGATTGCGTGTGCATCTGACAGTACGTGTCTTTCATCTGACAGTACGTGTCTTTCATCTGACCGTACGTGTCTTTCAGTAACTAATTTCTTTTCATAGATAAGATCTTCACAGGTAACAGATGCGTTTTTTTTCTTTGTCGACTAATCAAGTTAGAGGATTTGATCCAGAAAATCAACAGGAAAAAAAATCATTCAGCTAGCTGGTGGGAGCATGCGTGCAGGCAGAGAGAGGAAGAGGGGTGGAAGGGGTGGGGGGATGGAGGGAGTGGGGAATGGAGAACAAAGAGGGAACGAGGAGAAGAGGAGAGTAAGAAGAAAGGAATGAGGTGGGGGGGGGGGAGGGGGAGTTGCCAGGCCGGCTGTCAGATGTGGATAGAGAATGAAGTGAAAGGAGAAAACCCGTTTGACGTCATAGCGCATCTCTTCAGAATTATTACGTTTTGCAGGGAATGACGTCAACACGGGCTGCGTATATGATATGTCTTGGTCTCCGCCGTTTGTGTCATTTTGTTCTATCAGTGACCATGCTGGCCATCGCAAAAGACAATGTGGAACTGGGGGAGTGCAAAGATTACATTGTACCTTAGTATACTGAAATTGTACTGTCATGTTTGACAGCGTATGGCACTGCATCTTATAGTCCCTCAGTGTATCGAGCTGTATCGTGTCGCGTTGCAGTGAACTGAATTCCACTGTGGTGTATTGCATCTGATTGCATTGTGTTGTAACTGTCCCATTGTCCAGTTTAGCGTGCGCTGGATTGCACTGTTGTGTTGTGTTGCATTGTATCATATACTGTATTTCGCTGCATTGTATTGCATTGCGTTGTATTGTATTGATTGTACTGTTGTATTATTTTGTATCAGTTGACCAATTTGTATTAGATTCTTTGGTCCTTTAAGTTTCAAAACATTGTACTGTTGTATTGTGTTGTATCAGACGACCAATTTGTATTAGATTCTTTGGTCTTTTAAGGCTCAAAAACTTGTTTAATCTTTGGGTTTTAAGCTGGACGTACTTCTGATTCTCGTTTGTAATTGACCTTTACATTATCAAAAAATTGTTTAATCTTTGGGTTTTAAACTGGACGTACTTCAGATTCTCGTTTGTAATTGACCTTTACATGATCAAAAATTGTCTAATCTTTGGATTTTAACTCGTTTGCCATCCGCCTGTACATGATCTTCATTGTTGACTGAGCCATAAACAGCAACACTCAACTACCTTCACCTCACAGCTACAAAGCATGGTTTTTATTGCTCCTTCTCTGTGTTTCAATCGACTGTATCGTCAGTTTAATTTTGTCTTATGTAGTAAAGTCCCCGTGTAATGATTTGTATTACAAAAAAATGTCCACAATCTATTATTACAGGTATTGCAAACGGCAATATTCGGTTGTTTGAAATATGCCCAGCGTATACTATGGCAATGACTGGTTGTTAGAAAGTATGCCCAGCGTATATTATGGCAATATCCGGTTGTTAGAAAATATGCCCAGCGTATACTATGGCAATGTCCGGTTGTTAGATAATATGCCCATTGTATACCGTCTCTTTCGTCTCTTCTCAGTTAGCCATCTACACACAAAATAAAATCCGTTTCATAGAACAGTTACTCTATCATATTGCAGACCAAAGAGAATATCACCCTCCAAGCTGTTCTTTGCTGTGTAGGTTGGTTCTGTCTCCAAGTTGTTTGATCTGTAGGTTGGTTCTGTCTCCAAGATGTTGTTTGATCTGTAGGTTGGTTCTGTCTCCAGGTTGTTGTTTGATCTGTAGGTTGGTTCTGTCTCCAAGTTGTTGTTTGATCTGTAGGCTGGTTCTGTCTCCAAGATGTTGTTTGATCTGTAGGCTGGTTCTGTCTCCAAGATGTTGTTTGATCTGTTGGCTGGTTCTGTCTCCAAGCTGTTTGATCTGTAGGTTGGTTCTGTCTCCAAGCTGTTTGATCTGTAGGTTGGTTCTGTCTCCAAGCTGTTTGATATGTAGGTTGGTTCTGTCTCCAAGCTGTTTGATCTGTAGGTTGGTTCTGTCTCCAAGCTGTTTGATCTGTAGGTTGGGTCTGTCTCCAGGCTGTTTGATCTGTAGGTTGGTTCTGTCTCCAAGCTGTTTGATCTGTAGGTTGGTTCTGTCTCCAAGCTGTTTGATCTGTAGGTTGGTTCTGTCTCCAAGCTGTTTGATCTGTAGGTTGGTTCTGTCTCCAAGTTGTTTGATCTGTAGGTTGGTTCTGTCTCCAAGATGTTGTTTGATCTGTAGGTTGGTTCTGTCTCCAAGGTGTTGTTTGATCTGTAGGTTGGTTCTGTCTCCAAGGTGTTGTTTGATCTGTAGGTTGGTTCTGTCTCCAGGTTGTTGTTTGATCTGTAGGTTGGTTCTGTCTTCAGGAAGGAAGAATCCAGCATCAGCAGAGAACGGCTTTATGTTGTCACAGCTGTCTTGACTCCCTTTCAGTCGGAATATATTACTTCATATCCACTTACTCTCCATCCTCATCCAAGTACCAACCTTGCCTCTCTCTCTCTCTCTCTCTCTCTCTCTCTGTCTCTCTGTCTCTGTCTGTCTGTCTCTCTCTCTCTCTCTCTCTCTCTCTCTCTCTCTCTCTCTCTCTCTCTCTCTCTCTCTCTCTCTCCACGAACGCATAAGCTGGGCGGGTAGCTTTTTTATCTTAATTTTGTAGATTAATGTCACTGAGTTAATCATAAGCCTGCAATTTTAATTTTGTCGATTAATATCGGCGAGTTAATTATTCAACGACAAACACACTTGAGATCATATTACATCCAGTAAAACGGTAATTAACAGACGCAGGCAACCAGATATGCACGCAATTTCGTCTCCGGTACGCGGTCAGTCTGAACAGATTGACTTGCTCTCTGAAAGAAACATTAACATTTGAAGTCAACACACGCACGCGCCGCGCGCACGCGCACGCGCGCACACACACACACACACACACACACACACACACACACACACACACAGAGAGAGAGAGAGAGAGAGAGAGAGAGAGGAGAGAGAGAGAAGAGAGAGAGAGAGAGAGAGAGAGAGAGAGAGTCAAGTCAAGTCAAGCAAACTTTATTATCTCAATTCGAGAAATTAGTTTGTGGTCACACACATTCACAACACATAAATAATGATTTTGTCACATCATCCATTTTGTCACATATGGCATACATTCATATAAAAGAATATGGATTTCAAGGTGACTGCATAATATGAAAATAATACTATATAAAATTACATTCCTACAAC
>CM031601.1:101174812-101187312 GCA_018398815.1 Conus ventricosus
GCGATGCCTGGTGGGGCGACTGTTGTGTGGGGTGAATAGTTGTCAGGATCTGATTGTAGATGGGGGGAAGTTCAAAACTTTGATCTCTGTTCAGGCTGGGGCGTCTAGTCTTGATTTCGATGGCTTCTTTAACTTTTCTTTTTGTGACGAAGGGCTCTGTAGATAAGATCTTGGTTTCTTGGGGGCTGAAACTGTGACATGTGGCTTGTAGGTGTTCGTGTATGGCAGAAGTAGATCGGTTTCGGTGTTCTTGTAGACGGGTGGTGAGTGGTCTTGCTGTCTCGCCCATGTAGGTATTGGCACAGTCTTGACACCCTACCTGGTACACTACACCACACAGCTTGACAGGGTCCGTTTTGTCTTTGACATGGGTCAGTTGCTGGCGTAGGGAATTGGTGGGTTTGTGGAACACTTTGCATCCATGTTGTTGGAAGGTCCTGGCCAGACGCTCTGAAACTCCTTTAATGTAAGGGATCCCCACTTTCACACTGTCCGTATCTGTAGAAGAAGGGAAGGGAACTCGAGGGTTGTCCCACATCCATGCAGGGTATCCATAAGCGGAAAGGGCAGTCTTGATGTGTTCTTCCTCTTTCAGCTCTTCCACTAAGGAGGAAGAGTTTTTTCTTTCAGTTCACAAAGGCTCCTGACACAGGGGAATGACCTTTTAATGATCCCACTACAAAAAGCTTTGATCTCATCAGTACAGGATACACTAAGATTATTGACAGGGAGATTTTTTTTCCATTCCAGGTATGGAATCTACTTATATGAAATCTACTTATGGAATATTTGAGTTAATGCCTCTTTCTCACTTCGCAGCATTCTGCTGTGAACCGTTTCACAAGAATGGTCATAGTCTGCTCTGCTTCGTTATGATCTGCTATTTCTACATGTTAATCTCACGTGCAACACAGACATATCGTGTTCATCTTCTGCATATTACAGACATTCACAGACATATCGTGTTCATCTTCTGCATATTACAGACATTCACAGACATATCGTGTTCATCTTCTGCATATTACAGACATTCACAGACATACCGTGTTCATCTTCTGCATATTACAGACATTCACAGACATATCGTGTTCATCTTCTGCATATTACAGACATTCACAGACATATCGTGTTCATCTTCTGCATATTACAGACATTCACAGACATATCGTGTTCATCTTCTGCATATTACAGACATTCACAGACATACCGTGTTCATCTTCTCCATATTACAGACATTTTGTCTTCAGTTCTTTTGCAACAAGGACCATCGTGTGAACGTTTAAAGTTCAAATGAAGACATGAAATCTTTCGTCTTTACAGAGTTTTGAGTTGTGTAAACTGGTTGAATGCTAAAGTGTTGGACATGGTCTGCAACACCTTAAGGCCAATAACACAGAGCGACGTGTATTCCCACCGTCTGCTAAATTTAGCACAAGGAGATAGAACAGATGAATGCCAGAATTCCTCCCCCACCCCCCACCCCCCAAGTTGGGTTATGTTTCTAAAAGATTTGAACCATTTGCCTGCTTTTGACTCAAAATCAAGAGGTGTGTATTTTTAAACTTTTTTTTTCTGAGGTCTGCCTGATATTAGTTTTGGAAATGATTTCAGATCTGTCCCTAGGAGTAGAAACGAGAGAGGGTAACGTTTGTATTTTCACAACAAGGCAGATAGGGCTGAATGGGGACTGCTATCGCAGAAAACAAGATAAACAAAAAGCACCAACACAATGGACAGTGCAAGAGAACGTCTGGACGAACTGTGGACAGCACGTGCAACACTGGCTATGCTGTGCACCACGTTTTAAGAACGTCGCAGTGCATTAGATATCAGCGATCTACGAGACGCACGGAGTGATGGTGGGCTGTGTTGAAGCCCGCGGAGCTGCCGGTATTGTCGTTCTTCAGGGTGTTGTGGCGGCTGTCTGTGCACCTGTTTTCCAGCAACAGATATTTGTTTACATGTCTATGTGTTTATCCAGGTTCACACACACACGCACGCACGCACGCACGCACGCACGCACGCACGCGCGCGCGCACACACACACACACACACACACACACACACACACACACACACACACACACACACACACACACAACACACACACACACGTTGATCATATTATCTCATGTGCTGCTATCAAACAAATCATACCCATGCTTTTTACATATACAATTAGAAATATTTTTGAATCACCAGTATTAACCTATGAATTCTTTCTTTCTTTATCAAAGAGTCCAATAAGTAAGTACTTATAGTGTCTTACATCTATTTTCTCATTCTTATGAGGTTACGTTTAAGTGAGTTAATCGTTTACCTGTTACTAAATCTACATAAAATATACGAAAGGACCATCTTCATCCGTACCCTACCTCTCACTGTTCTCTTCCATATCAAAACCATTTGTAATTTTCTAGGTTTTACATGAGGGTTTGGTTTGTTTGTTTATTTATTTATTGTTTTGATGATGAGGGTGTTTTTTTTGTTGTTGTTTTTTTACCGTCTAATTTCACCTAGAGTGGATAGACGTAAAATTTGAAACTAACTAACACACAATACACAAAGGGCCCATATATACTGGTATCCAGAAACATCAGTTCTATGTGACCGCATGTATATCCAATACATGGCAGTCAAAGATCATTAGAGTATGGAACAGGCTGACATATTACTTGTAAAAGTCGAACAGCGTATGGGTGTATATGGACTGGGGAAGCGGGAGAAGAGGGAGGAAGGGAGTGGGAGGGGGAATGAAAAGCCTTGCTTTACGTGCAAATAAAACGCAGAACCATACTAATATGGCATATGCCCAGAAAAAATTTTAACATTTCAAACATTCACGAACTGGAAAGACACACACACACACACACACACACACACACACACACACACACACACACACACACACACACACACACACACACACACACACACACACACACAGCGGGCAAGACGCATACGTGCACATCGGTCAATCAACTTTACTGATGCGTGAGCATGGTATATCAATAATCAAATATGAAGATTAAAAATAAAACCATTCACGAGTACTCATATCTTTCTGCTCCCCACGAACAAACATGATTCCCTCTCCCCAACCATTCAGTCTCAAGCCCTTTCCAACCGCCATATTCGCCCCCTCCCTCCTCCCCCCACCCTTCCCTCCTCCCCTCCCATCCTCCTCACCCATCGATACAACCAGACAAATACATACATGCTCATCCGTTAGCTGTTATCCTGACTCAAACGGTCATTGTTAGGACAAAGAAGAGCGAACAAACACACGGTCATTGCCAGGACAAAGAAGAGCGAACAAACACACGGTCATTGTTAGGACAAAGAAGAGCGAACAAACACACGGTCATTGCTAGGACAAAGAAGAGCGAACAAACACACGGTCATTCCTAGGACAAAGAAGAGCGAACAAACACACGGTCATTGTTAGGACAAAGAAGAGCGAACAAACACACGGTCATTGTTAGAACAAAGAAGAGCGAACAAACACACGGTCATTCCAAGGACAAAGAAGAGCGAACAAACACATTCGCAGCTGTAGAATCCATGTAGCACAAAAAATGTGGAGGAGTATACAGTCGGCAACGGTGCCGCACTCGAAGAGTTATTAATACACAGCGAAGGAGCACATGGCCTCATAACCACTACTGCCACAGAGCAGAGCGAGAGAGGGAGGGAAAGAGAAAGAGAGAAGAGAAAGAGAGAGAAGAAAGAGAGAGGCGGGAGTATCATCATCAGCATGCCTGGCCGATCACCCCAGCTCCGTCACCAAGCACTCCTCGTCTCCTGCGTCCTTGGCCTGGTCCTCACGGCTGACTCTGCTGCCTTCATGAAGACTTCATTCTGGAAGAAGATGGGCCAACAGACTGTCACCTCCTCCTGGCAGACGATCGGCTCGGCCAGAACAAGACTGCAATGCGTCCAGCAGTGTGCGCAGACGGACGGCTGCAGGTCTGCAGCCTATGATTCCACATCCAGCATCTGCTTCCTGCAGCCCGCGGACCGCCCCTTCGATGATGGAGGTGATGAGGGAACCCCCCTGGACGTCTCCGACGATGGAGATGATGATGGAACTCCCCTGGACGTCTCCGACGATGGAGTTGATGAGGGAACCCCCCTGGACGTCTACATCGTGGACGGTGGTGAGGATTAATGGTTTGGGTAGCGGGACTCCCAATGGTGGAGGAATTGTTGTTGTCAGCGTGCGTGACATGAAATGCCTCAGGACTTTCACCTGTCTGTCAGTCTCTCCTTCCTATGGGGCATTCCTATGACATGCGGCAGTTTTGTTATCAGAGACAAATAATCTGTCCGTGGTATACAAGTGAGAGAGGAGAGAGAGAGAGAGAGAGAGATTTATATATATATATATATATATATAATATATTATATATATATATATATATATATATATATATATATATATATATATATATGTATATATTAAAATATATATATATATATACACGCGCACACACACACACACACACACACACACACACACACACACAACACAACACATATATATATATATATATATATATTATATATATATATATTTTATATATATATATATATATATATATATATATAAACAGTCAAAATAGATAAAAATCCAAACAAATAAGATAAAAAATATCCCAAAGTAGATAAAATCCAAACAAAACAAGATAAAAAATATCCCAAAGTAGATAAAAATCCAAACAAACAAGATATAAATATATATATATATATATATATATATATATACCAGTTTAAAATAGGGTTTAAAAAATGGAAAGATTAAAACCTACAAAATTGTTTCGAGCTAAAAATTGTTCTCCTCAGGGTATAGTTAAATGTTCATACAAGTCTGTTTTTCCATTTTCACACCCTATGAATTATCTCCCTTCGGTCTCTCTCTCTCTCTCTTTCTCTCTCACCCAACTTCAAACATCTTACTTAGCAGTAAATCTTTTATCCCTGATTTGTATTTAACTCTGCAGGTTACTTTTACGTTTACGTATTATACATTTTGCAATATTATTGATCTTTTGAATGGTGCTATTGTTTTTGTTTTCTTTCTTTTTCTTTTTTATACTTAACTTTGAGCTTATCTTGGAGCATTCTGTTTTACAGTTGGAATTTTATTAAAGTGTTGTTATAATATTTGCATTTTGTGATGGTGGTTTGTGGTGGTGATGTGTGCACCTGTGTGTGTGTGTGTGTGTGTGTGTGTGTGTGTGTGTGTGTGTGTGTGTGTGTGTGTGTGTGTGTGTGTGTGTATGACACTGTTTTGGCGGGGTGTGTGTGTGTGATTCTGTATTGGTGTGGTGTGTGTGTGTAACTGGGGGGTGGGGGATGGGGGAGAGGGTGGTAGGATGTGTGTGTGCATGTGTTAGTATTTATATATATAGAGTGACACAAGATGGATAAATGAATTGACAAGGAATGACTGAGCACAGTGCAAAGAGTGGAATATTTTTAATGATATACTAGTTTATAAGTTGTTGCAATATGTGAATTTTGATAATGGCACCACAAACAATTTTCCTTGTATTCTATGAGGACAAATAAATATCGTTGTATCGTGTACAATCTGGGCACGCCACCGGTGTTATATAGTGTGGTGTGTGGGCGTGTGAGCTCTGTGCGTGTGGCACGTGGCCTGCAGGTTTTTTCCTTTTTGGGGGCGCGTTCAGGGGGGACGTGTTAAGGAATGGTGCATTGACAAGGATTTCCATTTATGCCTGCAATTGTTTATCATTTCTATTTAGAGTTCGGGGATGCTAGGTGGGGTTTACAAAACAACCCAACATGTAGACTAATAAACCCTTTCCAAATCCGAACTTGCAAAATAAGCAAGAGAATTTTGGAAAAGGTTATAGAAAATGTAAAATCAAACACCGAATACAACCTTTGGAAAAACAGCTATGAAGTTATCCAATGGTTTAGGAAACTCAACAAACAGAGAAACATAGTGTTTATTCACATTTGACATAGTAGACTTCTAACCATCCATAGATGAAGAACTACCACCAAAGCTTTGAAATTTGCCAATAAACACACGAAATAACAGAGACAGAAATGGATATTATTTTCCACACCAAGAAAACCTACTCCACAGCAGAAATGAAACTTGGTGTCACGAGTTTGTCACGAGGCCTATGACGATTGACCCATCTAGGGTGGTGGTATTATTCATTTATTTATTGTCGTTGTTGTTGTCGTGTATCCGTCCCTTATGTGGTTGGTGGTTGTGGTTGCACCTTAATGTAGTTCAGCTCAGGCTAGGTTTACTTTCTCTCTCTCTCTCTCTAATTTCACTGCCCGTGCAATTCATCCTGCAGGTTCACGGGTGGCTGGCATTTTTCTCTTGTACTGGCTGTCTCTATCGGCCTCTCACCTGTCTTTTTACCTGCCGCACGTGCAGCATTCCTCTTAGGCTTGAGGTGTTCTCACTCTGTGACGTGGGTGGCATGTTGGCTGCCATCGGTTAGGAGGTTTTTCTCTTCACTCGAGGGAAGATGTCCCTGGGAGCGCCTGCTCCGGTTTTGGTTCTCTACCACATCGTCGAAGGTACGGTCGGTACCTTCATTCCTACAGTCGCCCTGTAGGGAGGGACGTCATCTCTTTTCCGCATCTGCTCTGCTGGTCTCTCGACTGGACAGAGGGCAGAGAGTCGCTTGACCCGCCACTTTTGGGTCACCCACGGGTAGCTGGTAAGCATCAGTTTCGTGGTTTGTTTGGTTTTTTTGTTGTTAGCCGGCTAATTCTTCTCTTTTGCGCAATTTCTTTTTGTTTTCAAAATTATAAAAGAAATATTGTTTGAGACCACTTTTCTCTGGTTAATTCGATTTTTAAAACCTGGCCAGTCAAAATTATATCCAAAAGTCTTTTCCTTTTTATGCATCTGGTGATGCGGTAGTCGGTGGGGATGGAGGAGAACCTGGTGATTTAGGGTTGGAACTTGCTTGGTCTCGCTCGTCCGCCCCCTGTCACAATCACCAGTCTCTTATTCTTCGGCCACCGTCTGTTTGTGTGTGCAAGGGGGAACGAGTTTTATGTTTGCGAGCGTGCGTACGCATGATTAGTCGTTTGGATGCGTGGTTGGAGAATTGTGTTATTTTGAAATGTTGCTATAAAATGTGGGGATATTTGTGCCATTGAATTATTATTATTTGCAAATGTGGTGGCAGTTATAAAGCAATGGTTTTCTGTATTAGTTCAGTTCCTAAGAAAGGAAAATGTTGAACGTGAGTGAGGGAAGGATGAAGACATAAATTGCTATTCGTTTGTTTAGCCTGTTAATGTAATCTCTTACCTGCTTCGTGTGAGGAGACCTTTAACGAACATTCCTCATTTGGTTTGTTTACTGTGTTATGCTCAGGTCTGTGTTGAGCTGGTGTTACTAATGTAATCAGCAAACACCTCCCCTCGCCCATCATGCGAGTGGCTGTTAGGATTAAGCAGCAAATTTCAGACTGTACTGACTGCGGGGTTCTAGTACCCTTCTTTCCTTCCAGTTCCTTCCGTTCTCTCTCCTCCCGGGGGCTTCACCCGAAGCTTGCGCTGTTGGGGCCGCGCAGTGTGAGGAGCATGTGGGCCTTGCTGGATGGTCCTAACCCCTGTCCGGGACCTTCAGCGACAACGCCTCGTCCCACGGGATGCGTTCTCCGCTGTCCTCGGACTGCCTACAGCTCATGTGACCAGTGTGGTTAGCTCTGTGTCATGCCCAAATTTTGGGTGTGTGTGTGTGTCAATGGTGTCGGCATTGAAAGACTCCGTTCAAGAACAGACCCGGTTTGGGGCACCTGATGCGACACGGTGCTCCCAGTGGACTTTGGAGAGGCAGGGGGTGGGGGGAACCACATGAAGCACGGAAAGGATTGTGTGTTGGAAATGCTTATTTTTTGATTATGGTTATGTTGTGTGCGTTGAAATGCTTGTTTGTGACTATGTGTATGTTGTGTGTGTTGAAATGCTTAATTGTGATTGTGCATGTTGTGTGTGTTGGCATGCTTATTTGTGACTATGTGTGTGTTGGTGTGAATAAATGGTGTGTTGTATTGTAATCTTTCTTGTGTGGTCTCTTGCGAGGCGTGTGAGGTCAGTCACTCCCTTCACTCCCATCTAGACCGATCCTGTCAGGGCAGACTTCCAGGGGTCGGTCGTGACATTTGGATTAAAAAAAACGAGCAAAAACTCCACATTTGATGTGACCATGGGATCTTATGATGGCGCGAAACATGTGAACTAGTCGGGCTATTCATGCTATCCAACATCAAAAACAACTCGGAAAACAGGTCGGTTTGTACAGAGATGACGGCCTTGCTGCATTAAACAATAATCCAAGGACTATTGAAAACAAGAAAAAAGAATTATGTAAAATCTTCAAAAACCACAACTTAAAAATCACAATAGAAGCAAACAAAAAAGTAGTGAATTACCTAGACATAACATTAGACCTCAATGACCATGTGTACAAACCATACAAAAAACCCAACGACATACCAATCTACGTAAATATCAAAAGCAACCACCCACCATCTATACTAAAAACAATACCCAATGGTTTAAACAAGAGACTATCCAACCTGTCATGCAATGAAAAGGTATTCGATAATGCAGCAACAGAATACCAAGAGGCACTACAAAAAAGTGGTTATAATTACAAACTGCAATACAGCCCAGACAATAACACAAACAGAAATAAGAAAAACAGGAAAAGGAAGATCATATGGTACAACCCCCCATACGATGGACAAGCAAAAACAAACGTAGGAAAAGAATTCTTCAAAAATCTTGGCAACATCATTTCCAAAAGAACACAAACTGTTCAAAATATTCAACAAAAACACCATCAAACTGTCATACTCATGTATGCCCAACCTTAAAAACATAATTGACTCATCTAACAAAATGAAAAGCAACACAACAGAGAAGGGTGCCGAAAGGACATCTTCCAACTGCACTAAAAAAGAACAGTGCCCCCTAGGCAACAAATGTCTTCACAGCAATATTGTATACCAAGCTACGGTAACATCAGAAAATGAAAAAGAAACATTATAGGGATCACTGAAAACCCTTTCAAAACCAGATACGCAAACCATAAACGGTCATTCAAAAATGAAAAAATACAAAAACCAAACAGAGTTGAGTAAATACATTTGGAGACTCAAAGATAAAAAAAATAGACTACAGCATATCATGGAAAATCAAAAAAGAGCAACACCATACAACAATATTTCTTAAAAAAATGCAGCTTATGCTCCACAGAAAAATGGTTAATATTATGTAAACCACACCTAGCAACTCTGAATACAAAAGTAGAAATAGTTAACAATTGCAGGCACAAATGGAAATCTTTGTTAGCACACTCCACCTGAACAGACCCCAACAAGAACCACAGACCACACGTGCAGCGAATGAAATTAAATCACACATGCAGAAACGGAATCAGGTCCCGCACGCTATAAAAGAATGACAGCGTGCCCCAAAAGGATATCCTGAAGAGAGCAAGAGACAAGAGGCTCGAAACAAGCTTGTTGATTTTAGCACTTCATTTTAGAAATATTTTTAACAGATGTGCTCCTAGACGGTTGAGCTCTTTTGGATTTTTAAAGGACATTTTTATACTGAATGATAAAATGCTCAACCAAGTAGGAGCGACATACCAGTTTAAAATAGAATTTTAAAATGGAAAATTAAAACCAACAAATTTGTTTCGAGCCGGCGCTCTCGTCAGGTGTATAATTTGGGCACACCACGGTTTTATATGGTGTGGTGTGTGGCGCCTGAGCTCTGCGCGTGTGGCACGTGCCTGCAGATTTTTTATCTTTTAGGGGCACGTTCAGGGGGGGGGGCGTGCTATGGAATGGTGCATTGACAAGGATTCCCATTTATGCCTGCAATTGTTTATCATTTCTACTTTAGAGTTCAGAGATGCTGATGGGGTTTACATAATATCAGCCACTTTTCTGTAGTACACAAGTTGCATTTTTTAGAAATGTTGTTGTATGGTGTTGCTCTTTTTATAATTTTCCATGATTTGTTGTAATCCATTTTCTTATCTTAAGCATCCAAATATATTTGCTTAGTTCTGTTTGGTTTTTATATTTTTCATTTTTGAAGGACTGTTTATGGTTTGCATATCTGGTTTTAAAATGGTTTGCCGTGTCCCTATGTATGTTTCTTTATCACTGTCTGTTGTTACGTAGCTTGGTACACAATATTGTTGTAGAGACATTTATTATTTCAGAGGGCACTGGTCTTTTTTGTGCAGTTACAAGATATCCTTTCATCACCCTCTTTGGCTGTGTTGTTTTTGGTTTTATTGGAAGAATTCATTATATTTTTAAGGTTGCGCATACACGAGTACGATAGCTTGATGGGTATTTTGTTGAATATTTTAGATAGTACATGTTCTTTTGGAATGATGTTTTAAGGATTTTGAGGATTCTTTTCCTACGTTAGTTTTTGTTCTTCCATCATATGAGGGTTTATACCATATAATTTTTCTTTTCCTGTTTTTCCTGTTGCTGTTTATGTGTTATCTGGGTTATATTGTAATTTGTAATTGTAGCCACTTTTGTCAGCGCCTCTTGGTATTCAGCTGCTGCACTGTTAAATTCTTTCTCACTGCATGACAGTTTTAAATAATTTTTGTTTATACCATTGGGTATGGTTTTTAAAATGGAGGGTGGATGGTTACTGTTGATGTCTACGTAGACAGGTGTATCATTAGGTTTTTTTTAATATGGTTTGTATATATGATCCTTGAGGTCTAATGTTATGTCTAAATAATTTACTGTTTTTTGTTGGCTTCTACTGTGATTTTTAGGTTATGGCTTTGAAAAATTTTGCAAGTTCTTTTTTTTGTTTTCAATGGTTTTTGGTTTATTGTTTAACGTGGCAAGACCGTCATCTCTGTATAAGCCAACCTGTTTACCAGTATTTTCTGTATATGAGACAACATAAAAAGTCCAACTAATTCACAAGTTTCAGCTCCATCATAGGATCCCATCGTGACATCGAATGTGGAACTTCTGCTGGTTTTTTTAATCCAAGTTTCATTGTTGCTATGGAGAAGGGTTTTCTTAGTGTGGAGAATGATTTCCATCTCAGGATCTGTTTAATTTGTATATTTGTTGGCGAATCTTAGTGCTTTAGAAGTAATTCCTCATCGATGGAAGGGTAGAAGTCCACTATATCAAAAGTAATGAACACTGTATTTTCTGTTTTGTTCAATTCTTTAAACCATTGGATAACTTCATAACTATTTTTCCAGAGATTGTATTCAGTGTATGCTTTAATGCCCTCTGTTGTTTTTTTCCAGGATCTTTTTTACTAATTTTGCCTAATTCAGATTTTGATGGGTTTATTAGTCTACAAGTAGAGGTTGTTGGGAAAGTTAGGTTTGTGGTCTTTAAGGTTATTAAAGGCTTCTTTTATTGCTGTTGCTTCTATCCTATCACCTAAATCCATCTGGTGCACACGTTCTTTTTCTTTTTGCAGATGTTGTCATATGTAGTCTTATCAGCTTTTTTTATATTTTTCTGAATATTTTTGTTGAGGAGTTGAGAGTACTCATTAGTTTCCATTTTATAGAAATTGTGTTTGTCTTGTCCGCCTTTATGAATATTTTTTGTCATTCTGGATTTGTTTTATGTTATTATTCAATGTTGATTGGAAATTATTATATGATTTTCTGAAATCAATATTAGCTATTAGTTTTTTCATGCTTTCTTCAAAAGGTTTCATTTGCTCTATTACAGGTGGCGATCTCCATGACTTAAAACCATAAGTTTTTTTTATCTTCCTTTTTGGCATCTGGATTCAAAAAGAAAAACGCTTTCCACCTCATGTTGCGCACAAATATTTCAATTGCTCTATGAGTTTTTGAATGTACAGTTGTGGATTGGAAAAAGGTATATTTTTGGTGGACTGCCCAAAGTTAATTTTCTCCATTTTAAATTATAATTAGAGTTTAAAAAGCCACTCAGATGTTAAGAGTGCTCACCAAGTAGGGAGCGACATACCAGTTTAAAATAGGGTTATATATTATATATATATATATATATTATATATATATATATATATATTTATATATATATATATGTGTGTGTGTATGTGTGTGTGTGTGTGTGTGTGTGTGTGTGTGTGTGTGTGTGTGTGTGTGTGTGTGTGTGTGTGGTGTGTGTGTTGTGTGTTGAATTATAAACAAAGCTTGCTGTTATGTCTTAGATTGAAGAAATAAGGGGGGGAGATAAGCATTCATATCTGCAGTAGTAGATAATTCTGCCTAACTAACAGTATATGCTTGAGTGGGTACTTTCCACAAGAAAATTTAGCTTGTTTTGCTCTTTCATGATTTTCTTTTGCTTCTTAGTTGGCACCTTTGGTTGGTTTTTTTGATAAACTCAACAAACATACTACGGTATTGTACACCAGCCTTTTCTGGGATTGCATTCTTCTTAAAACCGAAAAGGCAGAGGAGTCAA
>CM031601.1:101192312-101194812 GCA_018398815.1 Conus ventricosus
GACTTTCATTTGACATTCTGTCACGGTATTGACTTTCATTTGACATTCTGTCACGGTGCTGACTTTCATTTGACATTCTGTCACGGTGCTAACTTTCATTTGACATTCTGTCACGGTACTGACTTTCATTTGACATTCTGTCACGGTGTTGACTTTCATTTGACATTCTGTCACGGTGCTGACTTTCATTTGACATTCTGTCACGGTGCTAACTTTCATTTGACATTCTGTCACGGTGCTGACTTTCATTTGACATTCTGTCACGGTGCTGACTTCCATTTGACGTTCTGTCACGGTGCTGACTTCAATGTCTTCCCCAGTTCTGTCTCAGCCATTGGTTTTCTTTCAGACGTGCGACGTTGTGTTAGAGAGAGAAGGGGAAGAGGGGAATGAAGAGTGGTAGTATATCTGTATATTCAATGATTGGCTGAATCATGTGTTTTTGTCCCCTCCCACCCCTTACCCCCCCCCCCCCCCCCCCCCCTACTCTCATCCCCACCCCCAGTTCCTTTTCGTTTTTTGTTTGTTTGTTTTGTTTTTGTTTGTTTGTTTGTTTGTTTTTGTTTGTTTTTTGTTTCGTTTTATTTCATGATCATGTTCATGCAGTTTTATTCCTCATTCACCTCTTTCCCTTTACCATTGTTGATGTTATTGTCATAATTGTTGTTGTTCTTATTATTATCATTACTATTGTTATCATCATTTCATAATTGTTATTATTATTGTTGTTGTTATTACGCTCCCGCACGCACACACACACACACACACACACACACACACACACACACACACACACACACACACACACACACACACACACACACACACACACACACACACACACACACACACACACACACTCGCTTATGCATAAGGTGGGAGGGAAATGGGGAGTGCGGCGGAGGGGAGGGGTGAGACGAAGGGACAGAGACTGAAAGAGAGAATGATGCTGATCTATAAATGTATTTCCCTGCCAAATCTTTTAACGACTTTCTCCTCGATTTTTTTCTTCATCTGCAAAAGAAAGGAAAACCATTGAATAAAACAGATGAGTCGCCATTGTTTAATTTTGTTTGGCTTAATTTTATATTTGAAATTCTTTCTTTTTCTTTTTATCCATTTTTTTTTCTTCCGTAACTCCACCAAGAGTTGTTGATGAGACCCTTGAGTTACGGCAGAACCGAGATTTTTTATGTCCTTTGAGGTATATAAAAGATTTTAATACATTTCTTTCGCATGGGCCAGTTATGTGACACATTTGTTAATTAATGCACTGCGACAGTAAAAGAAATGATACAATTTTTTTTTTTTTTTTTTTTTTGGTATGTTTGTTTCTTTTCTCCTTTTATCTTTGAAAACTGTTAGTCGGGTCTGCACCTCTCCTCTCTTCAGATTGTGTACAGTTACATGTCTCCTCGCGGTATGTCTGGCGATATGCAGATTTTGTACAGTTACATGTCTCCTCGCGGTATGTCTGGCGATATGCAGATTTTGTACAGTTACATGTCTCCTCGCGGTATGTCTGGCGATATGCAGATTTTGTACAGTTACATGTCTCCTCGCGGTATGTCTGGCGATATGCAGATTTTGTACAGTTACATGTCTCCTCGCGGTATGTCTGGCGATATGCAGATTTTGTACAGTTACATGTCTAATCGCGGTATGTCTGGCGATATGCAGATTTTGTCAGTTACATGCTAATCTACGCTATGTCTTATGTCGCAGTTGTACAGTTAAGTCTCGCGTATGTCTGGCGATATGCAGATTTTGTACAGTTACATGTCTCCTCGCGTATGTCTGGCGTATGCAGATTTTGTACAGTTACATGTCTCCTCGCGGTATGTCTGGCGATATGCAGATTTTGTACAGTTACATGTCTCCTCGCGGTATGTCTGGCGATATGCGATTTTGTACAGTTACATGTCTCCTCGCGGTATGTCTGGCGATATGCAGATTTTGTACAGTTACATGTCTCCTCGGGTATGTCTGGCGATATGCAGATTTTGTACAGTTACATGTCTCCTCGCGGTATGTCTGGCGATTGCAGATTTTTACAGTTACATTCCTCCTCGCGGTATGTCTGGCGATATGCAGATTTTGTACAGTTACATGTCTCCTCGCGGTATGTCGGCGATATGCAGATTTTGTACAGTTACATGTCTCCTCGCGGTATGCTGGCGATATGCAGATTTTGTACAGTTACATGTCTCCTCGCGGTATGTCTGGCGATATGCAGATTTTGTACAGTTACATGTCTCCTCGCGGTATGTCGGGCGATATGCGAATTTTGTACAGTTTACATGTCTCCTCACGGTATATCTGGTGATATGCAGATTTGTACAGTTACTGTCTCCTCGCGGTATGTCTGGCGATATGCAGATTTGTACAGTTACATGTTTCCTCGCGGTATGTCTGGCGATATGCAGATGTTGTACAGTCTACATGTCTCCTCGCGTATTCTGGCGATATGCAGATTTTGTACAGTTACATGTCTCCTCGG